>KZ451886.1:4130873-4197212 GCA_002786265.1 Apostasia shenzhenica | reverse complement strand
TTTTTAATGTATTTTATGAAAAAATTATATAATTTTTATAAAAAATTAATACTACTATATATATTAATATATATATATGTTTTAATAAATATCTCAGCAGCTGGCCACCATTAAAACTGCCGGCTTGGCCTGCTCGATGGGCGCCCGCGAACCCTCTGTCCAACATTTTAAAAAAAAAAAGTTATCCGAACCGGATAACCGGTTCTGCGGCCCGAAAACCGGTTAGAATCCGGTCTGTGGTTCACCGTTCTGGACCGAACCGTTCTTATGGACTAGTTCGGTCCATTCCAGGATCGAATCAGTCCCAATATGCCAGCCCTGCATGCGCCATGAAACTCTAATAGAGAAAGAATCTTAAATTAAGCCCCCGTTTAGATTAAGAAAGGGTTAATTAACCAGTATATATTAAACTAATTAAATATTTAACCCAGCTAAGTTAATGAATTAATCCTGAATTTGCGTTTGGCCTACTACACCCGGATTAAACAAAAATATTTTTGTATTGGTTGTTAAATAGCTTAATTCTTTGATTTAGAAATAAATTATTGAGATTGAAATAAAATTAAAAATCTTTATGATAATATCCCGTTTAATAAAAATAATTAAGAATAAAATTACTATTAAAAACTATTACAAATTATTACAAAAAAAATATTACAAATTTAAGTATATAGAGACATCACCAATAAGAGATTATTTAGACATTGAAATAATAAAAATGATACAATACCTTATTTTTCCAAAAAATAAATTTAAAATAACACCACCACAAAATTATATTACAAAAAAATGCCTTACAACTTTTAATACATTGAGACATCACTATAGAGTGTACAAATATACGAAAGATACATATAAATATATAAGTATTAAAGCACTACCAACATTATTGATCATTATAACTGCTTAATGAATATTTATTTTAATGACTCCCCTCTTCGTTCACTAATCGACACTTATTCCAGATGGGCATCGATCTTTGTTCATCTCATCATTGGTTTTGAAGAATGCTGCCATTACTTTCGCACATGATGAAGAATGTGTCTTGCTCCATAATACTTACTAAATAATTATGTAAAATACAATAAGCAAGTTAACAAGTATCTGCCTGCACGGCTAAATAAGAATGGTTTCATATCATGTTAACACTTGAACCATTTCCTCGAGAATGCCAAATTATCCTTCTATCACATTCTAATGTTGAGCGAATGCCTGTGGTGTATAGTTCTTGCGGCTTCTCATTATCTACATGCCATTGGATTTGATAGTTTTACCAAAAAACTTGTCATGTGTTCGCATAATAAACATATAAACACATGAAAATAATAAGAATTGCATAAGTGCTCAAAGTAAAATATACTAGTGGTATGATCATTCAATAAAAGGGCTCAAAAAAATAATATGAGTTCAAATTGGAAATACAGCAATATAAAAAGAACAAGAGAGTTCAAAAGCAAAAATGGAAATGACAGCAGCATAAAAAAAATTAAAACAAGAGAGTTCAAAATCAAAAGAAATGACAGTAAAACGAAAAATTCAGCTAAGCTAAGAGATGGCAGCAAAAAGCCTAGTTGAAAAAATCAGCTAAGCTAAGTATCCAAACAATTGCAAATGAGTATAGAGTAAAATGTAGAAAGAAATGACGAGCAGAAGAAATTCAAACTAAACTAGGAAATGGTAAGAAGATCTCAAGCTAACAAAAGAAAATGACAGAAGACAAAATCCAGCTAAGCTAAGTGGGCAGCAAAAGCGAAGTGTGAAAAATGTCAGCTAATCTAAGCATCAAACAATAGCAACAGACATATAAGAAAAAAAAAATCCAAGCCCACATTTTATCAACCAAAGTAATAAGCTGAACAGAAACTTGGTTCAAAAAATTTCATCATTGCCTAAAATTTTAAATCTAGAGAAATTGATTTTCATATAAAAATTAATATATATATATATATATATATTTAATATATCTGCAGCAGCTGGCACCATTAAAACTGCCGGCTGCTGCTCATGGGCGCCCGCAACCCTGCGTCCAACATATAAAAAAAAAATGTTATCCGGTTCGGTTCCGAACCGGATAACCGGTTCTGCGGCCTGGAACCGGTTAGAACCGGTCCGGTTCCACCGGTTCTGGACCAAACCGGTTCTTATTGGATCGGTTCCGGTCCAGTTCCGGATCGAATTAGTCCAATATGCAGCCCTGCATGCGCATGAACTCGTAATTAGAGAAAGAATTAGATTTAGCCCCCGTTTAGATTAAGAAAGGGTTAATTAACCTGTGATATATTAAACTAATAAATATTTTAACCCAGCTAAGTTAATGAATTTAATCCTGAATTGCGTTTGGCTACTAACCCGGGTTAAACAAATATTTTGTTTGGTTGTTTAATAGCTTAACCTTGATTAGAAAAAATTATTGAGATTGAAATAATAAAAATCTTATGATAATATCCCATTTAATAAAAATAGTTAAGATAAAATACTATAAAATTATTATAATTATTACAAAAAATATTACAAATTTAAGTATATAGAAACATCACCATAAAGGATTATTGACATTGAAATAATAAAAAATTGATACAATACCTTATTTCCAAAAAAAAAAATTTAAAATAAACTACCATAGAATTATTATAAAAATGCCTTACAACTTTTAATACATTGAGACATCACTATAGAGAGTATTAAATATACGAAGATACTATCAAATATATAAATATTAAGCAATACCAACATTATTTATCTATAACTTCTTAATGATATTTATTCTTATGATCTCCCCTCTTCGTTTACTAATCGACACTTATCCAGATGAGGCATCGATCTTTGTCATCTCATCATGGTTTTGAAGATGTTGCATATTATTCTCGCACATATTGAAGAATGTGTCTTGCTCATAATACTTACTAATATAATTATGTAAAATACAATAAGCAAGTACAATATCTGCCTGCACGCTAAATAGGAATGGTTTCATATCAGTTAACACCTTGAACAATTCCTCGAGAATGCTAAATGTCCTTTCGATCACATTTCTAGGTTGAGCATGCCTGTGGTTGTATAGTTCTTGCGGCTTCTCATATCTACATTGCATTGGAGTTTGATAGTTACCAAAAACTTGTCAGTGTTCGCATAATATAACATATAAAACACATGAAATAATATAGAATTGCATAAGTGCTCAAAGTAAAATATACTAGTGGTATGATCATTCAATAAAATGCGGCTCAAAAAAATGAAACTTATGAGGGTTCAAATTGGGGAAAACGGGTACAGCATATAATAAAAAAGAAACAAGAGAGTTTTCAAAAAGCAAAAGGAAATGGAAATACAGCAGCATAAAAAAAAATTAAAAAACAAGAGAGTTCAAAAGCAAAAGGAAATGACAGTAAACGAAAATTCAGCTAAGCTAAGATGGCAGCAAAAAGCTAAGTGAAAAAATGCAGCTAAGCTAAGTATCCAAAACAATTGCAATGAGTATAGAGTAAAATGTAGAAAGAAATGACGAGCAGAAGAAAATTCAACTAAACTAAAGAAATGACAAGAGATCTCAAAGCTAATAAAAGAAAATGACAGCAAGACAAAATCCAGCTAAGCTAAGTGGCAGCAAAAGCTAAGTGGAAAGTGTAGCTAAGCTAAGTATCCAAACAATAGCAACAGAATATAGAGAAAAAAATCCAGCCCACATTTTATCAACCAAAGTAATAAGCTTGAACAGAAACTTGTTCTAAAAAATTTCATCATTGCCCAAATTTTAATTAGAGAAATTTGATTTTCAAATTCATCATCATTGCCTACATCTTATCCTACCAAATATAAGAACAATGCAAGATAGGCACATAAATTAGATCACTAGATGAACACAATAACAAGTAAATAGCTGATCATAGACAAAAAGAAACGAAAATATAGCTTTTTGTAAAGTGGGCTCAGTATTAATATAATATAAAGCATGTAATATAGATGAGCTCAAAAAAATTATTCTCAATCAGGCATAATTTTCATTCAGAAATCATAGATCTATAGAACAAATGTAGTACCGGTAAGTCTCACTATAAATCATATGACTCATTATCAAAAGAAGTATTGAAAATTATAAACCTCATTATATAATATAAATCATAGGTCCTATATGATAATATTGAATATAAATTTGTCATAATAAAAATTATATTTTTAATACTAAGAGACTAGATTTCGAGAAGATCTTCATTGCTAATATCTTATAAAGAAAAATTTATTTCAAAAATTTCATCATTGCTTTTATCTTAATTAGAGAATTTTGATTTTCAAATACATCATCATTGCCCACATCTTACCCCACCAAATGTAATATCAATGAAAGATAGACATATAAATCAGATCAGTAGATTGGGACAATGACAAGTAAATAGCTGATCATTGTAATATCTAAGTTTTTAATTTCTAATTTTAACTATAAAACAAAAATTGGACTTAAAAGTAATAATTATGAACTTATTTATGAGGATGTAAATCTATGGGGACCAAATTATAATTGTTCCCATTTTGGATAACCATACAGCAGTTCATGTATATTATTTTGCCTTTGGATTTCTCTGCCGGATCTCTGTTGTGCGCTCAGAAGAAGGGGAAGGAGAAGAAGAGGAAGGAGGAGGAGAGGAGGAGAAGAAGGGGAAAAAAGGTAATAAAATTATTTTATATATTTGATTTGTGTATAATAATAATTGATTTGTTAAGTGTAAAATATAATTTTGATAAGTGATTATAAAATTATTTTTATCAAAATAGATTCAATCAATGTTATATTTATTTAGAGAGATTTATAGGAATATGAAATATATATATATATGTATATGAGCTAAAACTAATTAAAAGAAATAATTTCAAATTATTTGTATTTCTATTTTTCAGGGAGAACGTGTGAAAACAAATTATCAGACAACTAAGAGGTAGGAGGAAACCAACTCGTTATGATCTGGTTGTTGTTTGTTTAAATTTATTAGAAAGTATTGAATTTTTATTTGATTTTGATGAAAATGTTTATATATGTTGGGTTCGATATTCTAAGTATGTTAAATTACTGTTATTTTGCAATAAATTGCACATTACTGATGAATTACTGTTATTGCATTTAACACTGTCTTTTACTGCAGTGATACCTTATTATATAATTTAATGTGATTATAAAATATCGGTATTGAAACTGAATTAATAAATTATAAAGAAAGAATAATATAACTGCTGAGTACTTTATGATGTTGCCTATCCTAGCTCAAGCTTGCTGATACTGTTACTGTTATTGTTACTGTTTTGAGGCTTCCGCATTGCACCTACTGAATAGGAGTAAGTCCTCATGTGGCCACAAAATTACTGTTTAGAAGGCCCATTGCACCTACTGAGTGGGAGTAAGTCCTCCATTATTACTGTTACTGGAGGGTATGACAACAGTCTATAAAGTAACTCTAGGACCCTAAATTAAATGAAAGATATAATGAATTAAATAATATATGCAAGATTTGATAAATAGAGTATGAAACTATTTTATTTACTATTATTGCATGTTGTAATACTGGTTGATTTCATGAGGTGTTGGTTAAAATTTTGAGTTCGAGAGAACTCACTCCCTATTTTATTTTTTTTTCAGGTACACCTCAGACATCACAGGGAGGTGTGTGAGAGATCACTTGGTTATCGTCGGTTTTAATTATTTTGACGTTATACTTAACTGAGAAAAACCTGTGTAGAACTGTGTTTGATGTTTTAGACATTATTACTGTAAAATGGATTTAACCTTGTTTTTACTTTGATGAATTTGATTAAAGATAAGAGAAAAATAAAACTTTGTGTCACACCCGACTCAGCTATTATGTCGCTACATTATTATCTTAGCAGATCGAGATGTGACAATCATAGACCAGAAGAAGCGAAAACATGACTATTTATAAAGTCGACTCAGTATTAACATAATATAAAGCATATAGTACGAATGAGCTCAGAAAACGTATTCGCGATCAAGTATAAAATTTTTGAAAATGTAATATTTCACCAATCACAAATCTCTAGAACAAATGTAGCACCTGTAAGTCTCACTATAAATTATATTGCTCATTATCAAAAGAGTCTTAATTATTGAAGCTATAGGCCTCATTATATGGTATAAATCATAGGCCCTGTATGGTAATACTGTGCCTTAATTTCAAGAAAATCTTCATTGCCCATTTCTTAATTAGAGACGCTTAAATTTCAAAAATATCATTATTGCTCATATCTCAATTAAAGAACTGCAATTTCTAAATATATCATTATCACTCAAAAAAATAATTGATATCATATAAGTCATAAGGTACTCAATAAAAATGATAATATACTTACAGAAATCCTCGCAATACAAGTGAAGACACTTCAAATTAGGATGGAAAGCATATGAAAAAAGAATCACACAAGTAGACTATATATAGAACCAATGTAATGCAATAAAACTTTATATTAAATATAATAATAAAGGATGAGCTGTAAGATATAAAAAAAAACCTATATAGTTGTATGGATGAAAAAAATAATAATTAAAAAGATAAAAGTGACATAGAATTAAGCAATCCTCATCACGTAATTGAGAAATAAATATGCATGCAGCTAGAAAGATCAATAACCCAACTAAAAGACAAGTGTAACATAGAATAGAGGTGGCCTTAAATATAATATTTTAACAAATAAATTCACAAAGCTACCTTCAAACTAATCTTGCAATTAAGATATTAAAAAGTAAGATAATGCCTTAGATATCAAAATAAGTTGAAGACTTTGAAGTTCAGATCTTGTTTGCTTTCCAAGCAAGAATGATAATATCACAGTAAAATTCAAATATGAACAGGAATAGCCAAAATGTCATGAATAAAATCATAAAAGTTAAATCAAAATGTTAAAACTATCAAAAATATCAAAATATAAGCCAAAATCCCACTTTCATATCATGCAATGAAGCTCTAGAGAGCAAAGCGGGGAGTATTGCATCAAAATATCAAAATACCAGCCAAGATCTCACTTTTACGGCAAACAACGAAGCCCTAGATAATACCAGAATAAGATAGCGAGAGGCAAGAGGCACAACTGCCATCAACAGTGATAGACGCAGAAACCTGGCGCCTCGGAATGGAAGGGCGAAGAGACGAGCGATTGCGTTAGCCTTGGGGAGAGATGTGGTTAGCGAAGAATAGAGTTAGCAGAGTTAGGAGCCGCGATCGGACTTATTTACCTTGGGATGTGACGGGAAAACTAAATAACGTTTGGGTGGGTTAAGTGGGTTAAGTCGCTTAACCCACTTAACCCACTTAACCCACCCATGCCAAACAGGGGCTTAGGGGTGAGTGTTTGCCACGACCATCAATAACTGCTCGATATTCAAATTAATATTTAGCTTAAACAAAACTTAAGTCAAATTTATTCAGTCGAGTCACTATCTATATTTACGTATCACAATTTTATTTAGCTGAATTTGAGCTATAATTGAATTAGATCAGGTCAATTCAAATCAAAGCTTGAGTTTGTTTTTTAAATGAAAATAATATAATTGGTTAATATAATATATGTTTGTTATTTTTATGACAAAGTTGGTGAGTATTGTTGACTCACATTTAAACTCAATAAAAAATTGCTTATTTTTTAAAAAATAATTTTAAATTTATTGAGTATATAGGCGGACTTAATTAAGACTCAAGCTTATTCTAACAAGCCAAAAATCAAATGCTCGTTAAGTTGAGCCGGTTCAAATTCGAAAATTCAAGCCACAATTTGAGCACGAGTTGATCTATAAATAAATAAACTAAGGCCCTGTTTCATAACAGACTAAAAAAAATGGCTTATTTTAGCCATCATCAAAATTTTAAATTTATTTTAAAATTTAAAAATTATTTTATATCAATTTCTACACAAATTTTAATATTAAATAATCATTTTATTTCACTTTTAATATAATTTTTAATATAACTAACTCACTTTATTTCACATCATATACATTTTTCTAAAATTTTTTATAAAAATTTTTCAACCATACAGATAAGTTTTAACTGTGCTCGGCTTGATTCGAGTTATCGAATCGTTCTCACACTTGATTAGCTTGGTGTTAGAGTGTTAAGTACGTGTATTTATATCAATCAAACAATGAAGTTATATGGTGAATTGGATCAAGAGAGGATAACATTAGGGACTTTTATAACTTTAAAAATCTATCATTAAATTTTTGAGTTTCAAAATTATTTTTTGAAATTATTTTCAATTGAATTAGGTCTGCATAATTTTATTAATTTTATCATCAAATAGAATTTATTTTTAAATTGATTTTTTGAAAATAAATTTTAATTTCAAATTTCCTCCACATCACTCTTTCGTTTTATGCAGAAGCAGCTGCAGAGGAAAAATACTTAAGTGCGGAGAGCTCGCCACATCACCTTTTCATACACCAATTAAATGGCGATAGCTGGTAGTGGGCGGTCCACTACAGTTGGGTTCGGTGATCGATGTGCTTATTATAGGTATAAAAGTGCTTGTTATAGACATAAAAGTGCTTGTTACAGACATAAAGGTGCTTAGTTATATATATTTATGCTTATAACAAGCACATTTATGATTATAATAAGCACATTTATGCATATAACAAGCACATTTATACCTATAACAGCCTATAACAAGCACCTTTATGCTTATAACAGCCTATAACAAGCACTTTTAGGTTTATAACAAGCACATTTATGATTATAATAAGTACATTTATGCCTATAATAAGCACTTTTATGTCTAAATGTGCTTGTTATAATCATAAATGTGCTTGTTATAAGCATAAATATATATAACTAAGCACCTTTATGTCTATAACAAGCATTTTTATATCTATAACAAGTACATTTATGTTTATAACAATCACTTTTATACCTATAACAAGTACATCGATCTCTGAACCCACCTGCAGTGAGCCGCCCGCTGCCAGCTGTCGCTATTTAATTGGTGTATGAAAAGGCGATGTAGTGAGCTCTCTGAACCTAAGTATTTGTGGGGGTTTATTGATTAATCAATGAATTAATTTAATATGTAATAAAAATGAATTAATTAAATAAGTAAAAATATATTAAAAAATGGTCCAATAATAGCAGCTTAGCAGCGAGCTGAACGAAGCGAGAAACGTATAAACCCTCGAGTTCGGTCACCAGTTGCCCAGCGCTCGCTCTTCTGTTCCAGCCCTCTAATGGTGAGAACTGCATTCCTGCCCTTTCTTCCTCTTTCTTCTTGTCTGTCGTTTATCTCCTTTGAATCATAGTCTACCTGTCGTTCTCTTTGCTGCCCTAAAGCGCTTCAATTTGCCTTCATTTTCTTCTTTTTTGCAGGATTACCTCAAGAGCGTCGTTCCTTCGCAGCTCATAGCCGAGCGTGGTTCCAATCTAATTGTTATTAATCCAGGTACGAAACCCCGAGCCTAATTTGTTAGTCTGTAAGCAAATTTAAGCAGCAAGTATAAATCTTTACATAGTTTAGGAGATTTTTCCAAAGATAATTGGTGCTGTGGAAACCTGGAAGGGTTAATCCATTGCCTATTGCTGTTTATCACCTCAAAATTATATTTATGTATATGTTTCATTTGAAGGTTCTGCAAACGTTAGAATCGGCTTGGCTCATCAGAAAGTGCCCTATAGCATTCCACACTGTATTGCAAGACGTGTGGAAGCAGGTTCTAAAAGGGCTGTTGTGGATCAGGCAAGGATGATATTCTTGATGTTCCATTGTGTGTAATTGGTGAACTGTACGAGGGTTGATTTTCTGCCGAACCAAAGTCTTACGTGGTCTTGAATTTTTAAATCTTGTAGATGCTCAAAGATCAAACAACTCTTTTGCAGCAGATGGAACGAGAGAAGGCTTATGATACAGTATGCAAGTGACGGTTTTTGCTCTGCGTTGCTGCTGAACATTTGTTTTATCTTCTTTGTGGAACGTTCAATGTGAGTTTTGGATTTCAGATTGCTCATTTACTGAAGATCCCTTTTTTGGATGAAGAAGCTGCAAACAACTCTTTCTCTCGCAAGGTTTGTCTTTCTGGTCCCTTTCGATTGTGATGCTTGTTTTGATGCTCTCTTGATGTACTCGTTGTGTTTGCTATAAGATTGACTAGCATAGTTTCTGAAGTCTCATTACAAACATAGATCATAATCTAACGACCACTTTTTGTATGAATTGCTAGAGGCAGCCAAGAGTATCTTTATGGTGTTTGTAAAGGCATATCGATTGCTTGGTTTATAATTTTTAAAATATTTTAATGTCCTGCAGATAGGGCGTGTTGATGGATATGCACCGCATCAAAGTCGAAGTGATACAACTTGGACAAATGTGTTGGAGAAGAATTCTAATTCACTTGAAACTAAAGGTATTTCATATGCTAATTTCTTGTTTTCTTGCTTTTTCCTTTATTCAACTTGAATCCACTGAAATATCCTTGAATTATTATAGATGGCAAAAAATTAGCAAACACTGATCATGAGGAGTCTTGCTCTGATGAGTATAAGTATAAGGAGTTTATCTGCGGGGAAGAGGCTTTAAGAATTTCACCAACTGAACCATACTGTCTGCGAAGTCCCTTATGTCGTGGCCATTTTAATATTTCTCAAGATTATCCATTACAGCAGGTTCATAATCTTAATACTTCTGATGTAATTATGTGTTAGCAACTCTCTGAAAAAAGCTCAATAGCCCATTCATATTATCAGCAAGACTTTCTTGATTGTCATTTTCAAGCACTCTGATCAATAGTCTCGTATTGTTCTTTTATATTGGGCCATTTCTTTTGAAAGGTAATTGCTGATCTATGTGACATATGGGACTGGATATTGACTGATATGTTGCATATTCTTCCAAAAGAGAGAGACTTGTGTTCAGCTGTTCTTGTTCTGCCTGAGACCTTTGATAACCGAGGTACCTTTTTCTCTTTCGCTAATGTGCTGGATAATCTTGAGTTCCTGCAAAGCTCTGGATGTTCGTCTTTCTTCATAAATATAACTATAGTTTGTGAAAGAAGGAATCATCAATTCATAGTAACGTATGAGTTCTATTCTTCTGAGTGTAGCTGTTAAATATCACACCTAATGTTACAACATAATTAATTTCTTTGACTTATTCTATTTCAATTAATAATCCAAGTAGCCATTGCTATATATTATTTTACTTAACTTTGCCCTTGTCTTTATGTCTCTCTGTCTCATTGGTACATGCCGTGGCTAAACAAATCAGTGGCTTCCTTGATATTTTAAACTTGAAAGTTCATTTGCTTACTTCTTTTTCATACTTTTGATTACTTGTTGAGGACTTACTGGAAGGGTTACCTCATTGATATTAAGAAATAAACGAAGCTTTTGATATCATATCAAACTTCTTTTTATACTTTTGATTACTTGTTGAGGATTTAGTGGAATGGTTACCTCATTGATATTAATAAATAAACCAAGATTTTGATATCATATCAAACTTCAAGATTTAACCTGCATATACCCCTAAGCTTCCTGTATGATTTGGAATCTTATCACATGTACTTGTTTTGGGCAGCTTTTCCTAATTTCTTGGGCAAATTCATTTCATTACAGGCCTGAAATGTTAGGGTTGCTATGATTTCAGTTGATTTTGAATGAAACTCATTTATATTCAGAATAAACAAAGCTTTTAGGAATCATAATATACTTCAACGATTCAGTTTGCATTATCCCAAAACTTTCAGACTTGGAATTTTATCACATTAACAGTTTTTGTACTACTCAGTCTAATTGCTTGGCGTAAATTCTTTTCATTACAGGCAATCTTCTCATCATATGTCATATCTATCATAAATTTTTTTATGGTAATCCTGATTCTGAATGCTAACTCAAAGAATGGATTGTCTGAAAATTTATGTTTTTATTTCTTCTTCATTAGAGATCAAAGAAATGCTTTCTATTGTGTTGCGAGATTTGAGACTTAGCTCAGCAGTTATACATCAGGTATGTTACATCCTAATTGTGTGCGTGTGTATAACATAGAGTTTGATGTAGTGTTAGAGTGTTGCTAATGCAAATATCAAGCCATCAATGAAGGAATGTGCCTAGGTATATAATGTTTATGCACGGAAAGTTTCTAACATGGGATTAGAACTAAAATTAGTGCTTTACGTCATTTGAATAACTTGACGTGAAATTAAACCATATAATTAAGAATTTTATTTTAGATAATTTAAACTTAAGTAAATTTAAATTAGGGTTCTAATATGCCATGATATGCAAATTGAGAAAACTAAACCATGTTTTCATTAATTATACTAAGCTACATATTAACATAAGTTTCATGTAAATATTTCAAAGAAATTGATATAGCGCAATAAAAATCGAGAGAACTTATGCTTTAAGATAATTACCCATCAAGTAGCAAAAGAAATTAACTATCTTGCTTAAACCTTGAATTAACTTAAACATGGAGAGCAATCTAGATATGGGAATTAAAAACAAGCAAGAAATAACAATTTAGATTAAGTTTAAAATTCTCATTCAGCTCAGTAGTGCGGTAACAAAACTAACTAGGCAATCAAAGAGAATATGTATGATGTTATGCTCAAATTCCATAGAATCCATATCTAATTCCAACAAGATAAATTTCTGATTCGGAATAGTTTCAAAAGCAGTAAGTCAAAACTTTAATTTAGATTCAAAGCCCACTTTCAACAAGGTAAACAGAGATGGAATTTCAAGCAATCTATTGAATTCATGATTGCAAATCGAAAAACATGGAAGTCAGATGACAAAAAAATTAAAAATTGAAGAACAATTTGGATAGAAGTTGAAATCATCAAATCAGACTAGGGTCATCAGCATGAACAACAGGACGTAAAATAGAAATAAAGAAATGAAGCTCAACCTATGCATGAATGGGTGTCAGAAGATTTTAAACTGATATTGATGAATAGTTTGTGACATATCAATTGAGCTGTTGAAAGAGCTTGAAATGGGAATGCCAAAACATAAGACAAATTAAAGCTCCTGTAAATAGACTTAAATGGAATATTGACTTAATTGTGGGCTGTCAAGTATTGTCTTTCTCAAAGTATCTTGAATTACTTTTGCAGTAGAAGAATTAAGAATAAGGTATGCCCGAGATTAGCTTCATATTTTTGTGACATAGTTATGAGTAAAATTTTTATATCAGTTTAATACTATTTTTATGTGACTGGCAAGTCATACCAGAAAATTGTTTTGCTAGAGAAAAAATTCTCTTATATCACGGTAGCAAACAAAATAGATCTTAGGCATGAATTTTATGAGGGATTTTTACTTGCATACCATTTTAGAAAGTGGTATTTAATCACACACCCTAAAGCTTAAATATTACTTATATGCCATTTTATAAGATATTTACCCCTGTTCTTATATACATAAATATGTGTGCATTTATTTGTATACCTATATGGATAGTACATACGTATATAGATAAATACATATGTGCATTATTAAATGCATATGTGTATAAAAAATATGTAAATAACTACATATATATATTCATACTTATATAAATACACATGCACATATATAAATACATATGTATATGTATATAAAATATATGTATTAATATAAATACATGTACAAATGTGAACGTATAAATATGTACATATATTTATATTTATATGTACATATATAAATACAAGTGTACATATCTGAATACATATGCATTTTTGTTACTATCTTAAAAAGTGTACTCCGTCATGTGTAATGAAAATATTTGTGAGAATAACATAAAAAATGATATACAAATAAAAAAGTTTATGAAGTGGTACCAAGTAATATTAAATTTTAGGTGTCATGCATAAATGCCACTTTCAAAAGTGGTATATAAGTAAATGCCCCATTTTATAAAGTAGCTATGTGTTTAAGGTTTTGTAAATCTTTTTTCAATGTAATCTCTTTTATATGAGCTTGATCAATATAAAAAACATAGACCTAAATATAGGTGATGTGGGCAGGTGAGGGAAGACATTTTGCTTTAGTACTACTATTAATCTTCAAAATGGTGAAAGAATATGCTTTGGAACGTTATCATCTGGGTTATTCAAGGATGAGTATCTGCTTGTTTGTTGCACATGGGTATATTTTATACATAATATAAAAAAATAAAAAAATGTGAAGAGGCCTTTGGGATGAAAGCATATGGTATGAGACGACCTCTTTAACTTTGAGGTGTGCAATGCAATATGCAAAATTGGATTTTATTTTGAAGTTCTTTCCCTAAACTGCCTCTTTATATTTTTCATTTGTGAAGTTGGCTTCATATTTCGGGCACCAATATTCCTCTGATGTGATTTTTAATATTACTAATCCGTTTTTTAGGAAGGTCTTGCTGCAGCTTTTGGAAATGGACTATCGACAGCTTGTGTCGTGAATATAGGTGCTCAAGTTACATCCGTAATATGTATTGAGGCAAGGAACAGTATACTTATCTCTACATGTGAAGGCTTAAGTTTTAAAACATAGTTTTCTAAAAAGATTCTTTTTTTTTTTCATCCAGTACGTTATCTTTCTAATATTGTGATTCATGCTCAGGATGGAGTTGCTTTGCCTTCAACAGTCATTACTCTTCCATATGGTGGAGAGGTTAGGCATGACAATGGAATTGATTGAAATGTATTTTTAAGAGAAAATGTACTTGTACTTTTTGCTTGCTATGCTTGTTAACTAGGATTTTGTTTCTCACTACACAAGTCAGAAGGAAGCATTTCTACAGATTACGGACATGCCTAAAATTTAATTTAGAGTGTAACTTATGGCTTAAATATGGGTTTAAGGTTGTCAAAATCTAAACTATGTCCATTTGAAATACAAATGATTCTTAGTGCTTGCATATTTTCGTGATGTTTTCATGCTATCCAATGTTATGAAAGTAGAAGATTTAAATGATTGCTGTAACAAAATGGGAAAATGAAATCAAATAACATGGGAATTGCAAAACAAATCAAGTGAGAAAAAAGGTTTAGATGGGTCCTTGGGGACTCAAAACATTTTGTGAATTCAATGATTTTTCATGGAGTGCGTTAAGTGCAAAATATCTGTATGATTAGTGTAATTGAAGTTAATTCGTAATGGATGAGTGATTACACTAGAGCGCTTAAATGATTGTATCAACCGAAGGGGGGTGTAATATTTTGTATCATTATAGTTATTGTTTGTTTGAGCTTAATAGACCTCACTATTTTAAGACACAACTATAGGATTTAAGCATGCTAACATATGTGCTTAGCATTTGTATCATGTCTTGCTGACGTGAGATTTGCCTAAGGGTATTACATACTACTTACTTCACTGCCATCCCCCAGCATTCCCGCTCACCTAGACCTGAAACTCGATGTCCTTATAGAGGTTTACCCTACCATTGTTGAAGAGGTCATGTAGAGTGGCTTTAATACTATATGTTATAGCTTAGTCGACTGTAGATGTTATTTGTTTTGGTCTAATGAGTCTCTTGGTTTTAAAACGCATGGTCAATACACCCAACATCTCTATGATATATTACTGATGTGGGATTTGCTTAAGGGTGGCGGTGCATGTGCTGCCTATAGAGGACATAATGGTTGTAAGATAAAAGTTGCTTGTTCTTGTCCATCATCGGCCTATAGAGGTTTGTATATGTAAATGTGAAGGGACTCAGGTTTCGTGTTAAGGAGAGCAAGGAAAGACCAAAGATGACTTATAATATGATCATTGCATATGACCTCATCTCACTAGCACTCGCATGATCTTAGTTGGTGCTCTTGGGGGGTTCGCAACAAATCAAAGACTAGACCTAACAATCATAAAAAAAATCCTATTGGATTTTGATCAAATTTGTAGGATAGTCTCTGAAAAAGATCGACTTCTCTTACTATAAAGTTGAGACCATAATCTCAACTTGTTGATGATTCATTGAGACATGCATGGCCATAGTCATGCTATTACAGAAATATTGAGATAACAGGTATTGGGAACTAGAGTTCACCATATCTCAACTGTTTTTATTTGTCTGTGTTTGCATCTGTCTTACAACTGTCATTTCACTGCATTTAACTGGGAGTTCCCTGTTTTGATACCGCATTTTTGAAACTGTTGAAGCTTTTTAAACATTTTTTTTGTTTTTTTTAAGCATTGGATTAACTGCATTTTCCTTCCTGTCACCATGTGAGATTGATGGTTCGATCAAAACATAGGCAGTGATTTAATTTTGTAGTGTTCTTTGAATTTTTGTTTTCCTGTTATTATTGTGCAAGATGCTAAATTTGTAAATGGATATAGGATATATCAAGATGTCTTTTGTGGATTCAGCGCCACCATCAATCGTGGCCTAATATTAACACTGATCCTGTGGTGAAGCCAATTGACATGCTGATGATGAATAAATTAAAGGAGTCATATTGTCAGATTAGAGTGAGTTTTTCTGAATATCACAATAAGGCTATTTTTGAAATGTCACAAAAGGCTATTTCCAGTTATATTAAAGACTGCTATTTCGCGTTCTTTTTTATTATATGGTGTTCTTTTTTTCTGCCTTAAGTTGACAATTCCTAATTTTTAGGTAATTTTCTAGGCTGGAATATTGATTTAATGGTTTTTAGGTTTTGCTCAAAGAGTTTGTTTTTTGCATTTATGGTTGGTCCATCATCTCCTCCATTTTCCATGTTGGAGACTGATATATGTGCAAACTTGGCTATGATACCTGATTTTGTGGGCTGGGGGGCAACATCAGTTGGCTTTCGACACAAAACCAATGTGTAAATTTCATTACGTACAAGGTCCACAGCGAGAACAACTACTAGTGCAAAGCCTTAATTCCAAACAACTTGGTGTTGGCTAGTTAAGTGTAAGGCCTAGGCAAGTATAAAACGTGACCAACACTGCAAGGGCCTATAATTTACCCAAACATTGTTTAGGATTTTGAGAAAGACTGCTAATTGTTCAGTTGAGTTAGCTTTATTTCAGTTTTTAGTATTGAACAAATTGTCACTGTTTCTGTTGTAAAACAGAATAAGAATAACCACATGTAATGCTAAACTCATGAACAGATGTATTAAAGAACATTCATATGCAATGGTTTTCAAATAAGTTCACTTTTTTTTATTATGTTCTTTCATTCTTTTGTTTCAGTAACTTGTTTGATTCTCTAGTTTTCAGTTGCAATATGTGGTAACTTGCATGTTTGTTATTTTTTTTTATTACATAGGAGGGCGAGTTTGATGCTGTGGCTATTGTTGAGTCGTATGATGAAGGAAAGACTGTTGGATCACACAAGACAAGGCTATCTTCCCTCAATGTATGACAATTGTTGAATGCCTCATCGCAAGCTTCATGTTCTGTTTATTTGTTGTAGAAGAGTTTACATGCTCGCGAGTTGTGAATAAAATAATTCACTGTAGACATCTTTGATAACAACCTTGTTAATGTAGCATAGCAAAAGCTGTTTTTTTGTATGTCTGGCTTTTTGAGAAAAGGTATTATTGAAAAAGATGAATATAGTTTATGAAGTGAGATTGAAGATCAATTTAGGTTTCACAGCGATAAATCTTTTGCCATTCAGTTTCACCATTAAATTCTTAAATTATTTTTTCTCCGATGGGCTTATTCATCATTTTCATTATGATTAGCCTCTCTCAATTGTCATTTTAATTTAGTACCAATATTGAAGCATCTTTTGAGTAAATATATATGTATATATTGTAGTGTCTTTCATGTAACTTTTTCTTCTTTCTTTTTCTATCCATAGGTTCCTCCTATGGGTCTGTTCTACCCAACTCTTTTTGTTCCTGAAGAATACCCGCCGCCAACCTGTGCATGGTGAGATGCATATGCCATCCAATTAATTCATCATTCTTATTGTAGATGCAATGCTTCATATGCTCAGTTTGTGGTACAATACTTCTCATTCTATTAGGTTCAATGATTATGAAGATATGCTAGAAGACACTTGGCATATGGAATTCAATAGAAGACCTGAAATGTCAGATGGAATGTATCTTGGTGGTAATGGTGGTATTTCCTTGTGGGAAAACTACCAAGCTTATCCAACAAGACTCAAGAAGGATGATGATGTTGGTCTTGCTGATGCAATCACTACCAGTATTCTTTCTACAGGTATGAGGTTTCTGCATTTCTCTTTGCCACACTCTGTTATCTGGTTCATGTATATACTTTTGAATAACTTACAGGCCGCATAGATCTTCAAAGGAAGCTGTTTTGCAGTATGCAAATAGTGAGTGTTAAATGTTATGAGTCCATTTGCATGTTAATCTATGTTCTTAACTTTTTTGCATATTCATTTAGATAGGTGGAGTGGCTTTGACAGTTGGCCTGGTTCCCATGTTAGAAGAGAGGTTTGTTTTCCTTTTCTGGTGGTTGATTGGGATTAATTGATTCTGATTTGCATGGCTGATCAATATTAACTCACTTGTAAAGGAGAGCTTGACCAAAGTTAACATTGACGTCTTGGAGAGAGAATCCTTATGTGGGTTGGGATCAAGTTGGCCAACTTCTCCTGTTTGTTTAGCCTGTTCTTTAACTCGGTTAAACTTAACCTTGATACGTTGCATCCCATATAAATTCTAAGATGAAAGCCAATTATGTGTCAAATCCTACATAAAATCCTGGATAAAAAATAACTTTTCTGCACATTCTACACATCCTGAGATGAAAACATTGTTTTACATTCTCAAGATGAAAGTAAATTTATTTTGTAACCAGGAAAACTCAAGATAAAAAAACTTTCCAGCTTATTTTATAGGATACTGAGAGTGCAGGGTAGCTTGAATTCCAGAATGAACCTAAAGGATTTTATGTACTGATAGAAATAAATTCTGCATGTGTAGAAATATCTTAGCTGAAAATCAGTTGTACCATACTTATCATTTATCGATAGTTCACAACTTATTACAATTCCTTATATTTTTGTCTTGCCAGCAGCTAATTTTTTTATTTTGAGACCTGCAGGGTTCTGCATGCCATTCCTTCAAATGAAGCAATTGATACTGTTGAGGTTTGTGCCTATCCACATATGCTAACCTTTATAACTTGTGGTATAATATGTGACATCCTTTTACAACTTTATGACTAGAAAATGAATCCCAGTAGTTTCTTTCATGTTACCGCTACTAGTGTACTTCTATCCTATTGCTTTGGTCAGGTGTCTAGTTCCTCATGCTGTTGCTTACATGATTTGCATCTCATATTGGGACTAGTGAACTTCTGTTGACCTGTTATGTAGTAGCGTCTAATTCCTCAATGGCGTTTCTTAGCCTGTTGTAGATTTTCTTGTGGCATACCTGAAAATGGTGATAGTATTTGCTAGAATCTAGAATGAAACTAATTGTTGGACACCATTATTTTTAGCTTCATGTAATTCTGTTGTCACATGTAAACTGATGCATGCTCTTATAATCGATAGTATCAATGATTTAGCAATGTCATCTTTACATCTGTATATTTTTGGGCTGATGCCTGTTTGATAGAACATTTATGGGGCTTGTAGGACCGCAAGTGCTTTTATCTTGCCAATTTTCACCTACAATCTCTAATATACAGCAGGTATTTATCAGAAAGATTCCTAATAGATGTCCTCTCTAGTTGATTATTGACTCAAACTAATACTAAGTTGCTTGTTCAATTCTGATCTTCCCTCTGACAGTCTTTTTGACACCCTTTTAGTCAAGAGGAAAATTACTCTGTTGATGGCTTATGTTCCCAGTTAGCATAATCTGTTCTTTTCCTTTTGACTAATGTTTTTAGTCTTCTTTAATCACAAAATTTAAAAAATGTTTTTAGTCTTCTCCATGGAAATTTAAAAATGGCTGAATGCAACAAAAATTGAAAAGGAGAAAAGAATAGCAGAACTCCGTTGTTATGCTTAATTCTTTTTACTATATCCGGTTGCTTGAAGTAAGTTCTATTATTTTAATCTTGAGACTGCATCATCTATTGTTTTCACAATGTTGAGCTTCATCATCATCAACCTTCTCTCATCTAGTAGATTTTAACCTCCTATTTAAAAATCATTTAGTTTAAGGTTACATGCCTACCTTAGATCTTCTTTTTCTTTCTTTGTTATTGCCTATCATTTCATCTTCCGATTGTTTTGACAATTAATTTTATCTTCCTTTACATCTGGCACCCACCATTGTATCATGCCCAATTTAATTATTTTATTTCTATAATTGAAACTTCGGATTTTTTTATCTTAGGCTCTGTTTGACATTGCTGTGCTGTATAAAAAAAGTGTTGTACTGTATAGCTGTATAAAAAGGTGCTGTTGAATAAAGCTGTTTTATACGTTTGGTAAACTACTGTTAAAAGCTGTCATCAAAAGCAGAACTGTCTGGTTAAACTGCTGTGCTGTCTAAAATATTTTTATTTTTGACTAAATTAGACATAATTTAAATACTTTTTATTACATATATTTTATAAATATATAATAATTAACTCATTCTATTAAATAATTAAATTTATGTGCCATTAATTTTATAATATATTTTATATTATTTTATAGTTTATTTGCATATTACTTATAAATTTTTAAAATAAATTTTGTTTATTTTATATTATATCTACATAAATATGTATATTTTTATTTTACTATATTAATAATATCATTTAATACATTTTACGTCAATTGCATATTTGGTCTAATGACGTGACGTGAGGAAGAAAACGACGAGAAAGATTAGCAAGATGCGTTCGGTTAGAGATAAATAATGTTAAGAGCATTTTTGGCCATAATTAATTAAACCACAATCACTTTTTCAAAAAGTTTTTTTATTTAGCTTTTCTCTACAGCTGTTTTTTAGCTTTTTGATGGCTGAAAACAGTTAAATAGTTATTTTACCAAACACAACTTTTATATTATAGCTATATAAAAAAGCACTTTTTAATACTAAAAAGCTTTCCCAAACGCAACCTTATTCTTCTGTGAGAGATTCTAAGAAGAATTGCTTTTGGTAAATAGGTATTGCAATCAAGAAGCGATCCATCATTTGTCTCGTGGAAAGGCGGAACTGTAAGTTTGCCACTTTCCCTTCTTAGTAGTAATATATATCTTTGACCTTTTTTTGTTCATTTTATTGGTGTTGTCTTTCTTATTTCATCATTCTGGTCTTTTAACAATGGATTCGTATCTTTACAAAATGAACATAAAGGTTTATTATAGGTTTAAGGAATTATGGTCAATTCAATCAACACAATAATGAACATCGCCACATAAAGTTTGCTGTTTCATGAATGATAAAAACATTTGTCAAGTTGATTATTATAGAGGATTTACCATGATGCATTCCTCTCCCTCCATTTTCATGTGTAATCTGCTTCCCACTTTCTTTCATGTATTTAGTTCTGTCGGAGTTATCTGTGCTGTGATTCGTGGCATATCATCTTCTGTGGCAGATTCTCGGCGTCCTCGATTTTAGTCGCGATGTTTGGATTCATAGAGATGATTGGATCCAGAACGGAATACATGTAGGAACCGGCAGAAAATACAAGGATTCTTACTTTCTTCAGGCCCAGGCTATGTGTTACATTAACTCCTAAGTTCCTTCTTCATGGGCAGTAGTTGAAATTTGAGATAAGTGCAATGATCATAGAACTTTGGGAACTCAAAAGCAATTTATTTTTAAAATTATTATCTGACTACATTTTATGTTAAATATTCTACAAAAATTCAAATAAAAATAAATTCAGAATCGTGTTTAACTCTTTCTTTCAATTAATCCTAACTGGGTACATACATTTGTAACTTTGCTTGCAAATGGGGCGGAGCTATAGTATGATCCAATAGTCCCACATCGCTAAAACTTTTCTTACGAGATGAGGCGCCGGTTACAAATGTGGAAAGAAGCCTCCTGTTTAGGGTTAAAAGGGTCGGTTGGCTATGTATGCCACGCCTGCTCGTTAAGTGGTGGGTGCTGTATGGCTATCAAGACATATGGCCGACATAATTTGTGGGACCAAGGTGGGGTTGGCTCGCTCGGCCGACCCTCCAAGCATAAAATTAAAATATTTTTATTCTGAACGGTCGGTCGACAATTGGCAGAAATGGGCCGGCCCAATGTCCTTAACGAAAGCCCATTTGAAATTTAATTGGGCCGGGCTAAAGCTCCTCCGTACCACGTCGCAGCTCTGATTCATGGCCGCTCCAAGGCGGCGGCGGCGGCGGCGGCAACGATTAAACTCCCTCATCTCCTCCTACACCATAGACAAAGATCCTCTCGCCGCGCTCAAGCTCTATGCCTCGAAAGACCCACGCCTCCGGCCTCGACTCCTTCACCGTGCCCACCGTCCTCAAGGCCTGCGCTCATTGTTTCCGTCTTCATCAAGGGGAAGAGCTCCATGGCTTCGCCATCAAACGCGGCCTTGACAGCGATATCTTCGTGCTCAATTCCTTGATCCGTATGTACTCCGACTGCCAAGCCATCGATTCTGCAGTCGTCCTGTTTGACGAAATGCCTCAGAGAGAGAGTTTCTTGGAGCACCATGATTCAGAGCTATGGGAGCAATGGTCTGTTCCACAAAGCTGCGCTTCTGATGCGAGAGATGCTGTCGGTGGGATTCAGTCCCAGCCAGGCCGCCATGATCAACATGCTCAAAGCTGTCACCGATGCGGCAGCATTAGAGATGGGTCAGCAGATCCATGCTCTCCTGGTGAAGAGCAGGGAGCTCAGTCTTGAGGATGTTCGTCTTTCCACAGCGCTGATCGACATGTATGTGAGGTGTGGATCCATGGATGAAGCGATAAATGTGTTTGATCATGCGAATGAGAGGAACGCCGCATCATGGACTGCTATGATCGCAGGTCATTCTCGGTCCGGGAATTTCACAGCCGCCATGGATCTCTTTGTGGAAATGATGGTGCAAGAAAATCCAAAGCCCAACGAGATCACAATCTTAACTTTATTTTCTGATTGCGCACAATTCAAGAACTTATGGTTGGGCAAATTGCTTCATTCCTTCGTCATCAGAAATGGGATGGATCTCCGCATTGCGCTGAGCACTGCATTGCTGGAGATGTATTTGAAATGCGGTGATGCGAATAGCGCAAGATCTCTGTTTGATGAAATGCCTGAGAGGGATGTAATGTGCTGGACTGTGATGATTTCTGGATACTCGCAGGCTAACTTCTTTAACGAAGCTTTCGAGTTGTTTGGACAAATGAAGGATCTCGGCATAAGGCCTAACGGGATCATGATGGTGAATCTCCTGTTTCTCTGCGCTGAGGCTGGAGCCCTTGATCGAGGGAGGCAGCTCCATGCCATCATTGATCAGCAAGGAATCAAAATGGATGTTGTTCTCGCCACTGCTTTGGTCGATATGTATGCCAAATGTGGGGAGATGGAAGAAGCCTTCAAGGCGTTCAATGGAGCTAATGACGCGGATGTTTGCATGTGGAATGCTCTGCTGAACGGGATGGCGATGAACGGTGATGGGAGGGAAGCAATCGAGCTGTTTTCAGAGATGGTAGCTGCAGGGATCAAACCTAATGAGATCACATTCGTCGGGCTGCTGAAAGCTTGCAGCCATTCCGGATTGGTAGAGGAAGGAAGGCGGTTCTTCGAGCGGATGTCGATCGAATTTGGATTGGTTCCAAGAGTCGAGCATTACGGGTGCATCGTCGACCTCCATAGTCGCGCCGGGCTTCTCGATGAAGCTCATGAAATCATAAGAAAGATGCCCGTTTCTCCCAATGTTGTGATTTGGGGTTCACTGATCGCTGCCTGCAGAGTTCATGGAAATCTGAAGCTTGGGGAGATCGCAGCAAGGGAGATTCTGAAGCTGGAGCCTGAGAACGTGGGCTACAGGGTTCTTCTCTCGAACATATATGCTGCCCAAGGAAGGTGGGACGAGGTTGCCGAGGTGAGGACGAGAGTCAAGGCCGGGGGGAGGAAGAAGGCGCCGGCGATGAGCTCGATAGAAGTGAATGGCGCCATTCATGGGTTTGTGATTGGCGATGCCTCTCATCCGCAGGCCGAGGAGATTCACGCCATGGCTGCCGAAATGCAGAGGGAGCTGAAGCGGGCGGGCCATGTGACGAACACTTCGGTGGTTCTGTTGAACGTGGAAGAGGAAGAAGAGAAAGCGAGCAGTCTCTGCTTCCACAGCGAGAAGCTGGCAATGGCGTTCGGATTGATCAGCACGAAGCCGCGTAGTCCCCTTCGGATTGTGAAGAACTTGAGGATTTGTGAGGATTGCCATGCTGCCACCAAGCTTTTGTCAGAAATTTATGGAAGGGTTATAGTGGTGAGGGATAGGAATAGGTATCATCACTTTAGTGGGGGCTCCTGTTCTTGTGGTGATTATTGGTGAGCAAAATATTCGAAACTTAAAACTCAAAATTCGCTCATATTTTATTAAATTTGATTTAGACTTGATATTCATATGATTTGACATCAACTAGTTTAAAATAAAATAAATTTAATTCGTAATCAATTCGATATATATACAGTTATGTATATGCAATAATGCAAGCTTTATTTTATGTAAATAATTATGTGTTATACATTGTATATATTGAAAAATATTTAAGGTAATATTTAATAAATTTATGTATAAACATGTGAATAATATATTTAAATTTACATAAAAATTATATATATAATATATTATTTGTAAAATGAATATTTAAATAAAAAATAAGATAAAATTCGATTCACTTCAAAAATTAATTTGAAATTAAGTAAATTTAGTAGACTCGAATCAAATTCAATAGTTCGAGTTTGGGTTGAAACAAAGTTGCTTGGACTCGACTTGTTATTAGCCCTAGTGAACTTTCTCTTGAAATATAACCTTCTAGTTTGGCTCTATATGTATTTGGGTCTTTTGATTTTCAAATTAAAGCTCTTTTTGGTTGGAGTAAAAAAAAAATAATGTAAAAATTTTGTAAAAAAATTTGAAAAATGTGTATAATGTGAATTAAAGTGAATATTTAATATTAAAATTTATGTGGGATGAGATATAGAATATTTTTTTATTTTTTCTATATAAAATATTATTCTATTTTTTCTATATAAAATATTATTCTATTTTTTCTATATAAAATATTATTTTAATTTTTCTAAATAAAATAAAATTTTTACTTGAAAATTTTAGCTATAGTTAAGATTTTAAGTGTTTTTCTTGTTTGAGATAATATGCAAATAAATATTTTTTTTAACAAAAGTAATAAAATTAAAATGACAATTTTGCCCCTCCACCACTATTTCTCCTCCCATTGAATCTTTGTTGGGTTGACTAATGTCGTGCCACCACCTTCATCAACCCCGACTATCACCTTGCATTTCCTCCCTTTCATCCAAGCACGCGACAGGGAGAGAGCGTGTGTGAGGGTAAAAATAACTTTTTATTTACAAGATTAACATCTATTATGACGAAAAAATTTATGTACACATTATATCAAGTAAGAAAACTGCTTTGCTTAATCTGTAAAGTAGAGGAAATTAGATGTATATAAGTCTAAACTAAAGTAATTTATTTGCTAAAAATGCTTGAAATGTTATAAAACAAAAATGATTATAAGTTTATTTAGATCCTTAAAAATTTATGAAAACTTTCAATTATATCCTTTAACTGAATCATATATTAATTAGAACTCAAAATAAACTTGTGAGAATAACAATTTAACAATGAAGCGAAGGATCCTAAAATGAAATTTACTCTCAATCTTGAATGAGAATGGTATGTAATATTTTTTTGGGGTTTTTACATACAGGACATGAAATTTGCAAGAAATTATGCATTTCACCATCAATTCATAAATATTATCACTATCACACCATATTCATTTAAATTTTACGCATTTCACATATTTCACACCATATTTTTTGATGGTGAACTTCACATTTCTAAACTGGCCTTGATCTTAACTATATATATTATTAATATATTAATTAAATACTATAAATAAATTAATTTATATAAATAATAATTTAAATATTTATGAATTTATGTATTTTAATTTATTTATCCTATTTAAAATTTCCAATTACGGTGCTGAATTTAAATCCACATGACTATAAATTTTAATTGAAGTAATAAAATTGATATGTTTACAGTAAAAAAATAAAAATATATATTAGAATTTAAATATTAATGAATTTATGCATTTTAATTTACATATAATATTATAAAGTATATGAAATATGTGAAATATGTGAAATGCGTAAAATTTAAATGAATATGATGTGATAGTGGTAATATTTACGAATTGATGGTGAAATACGTAATTTTATGTAAAAACCCCTATTTTTTTTTAACCAAAGAACAACCTAAGTAGTTACTCGCGCTAGATCTATTATAAGAAAGTAGATCGAATTTGAGACCTCTTTCAATACTTTCATAGGAGAGTATTACTACTGTAGATGTGTATTTTAATACAAAGAGAACAGTCTTGCCATTGAAGGCTTGAATCAATGAGCATGAAGGAGCAATCAATCACTGTTCATATGTTCATGCATGGTGGAAGAGAACATGTGGGCTTTCTGGCTATGTGTTGATGTAGGACCCCCTCAGAGCCCTTGGGTTTTAGTCCCAAGGCCATTGGGGACATCCCTTCACTTGCCCATAACTCATAGGTACAATGGGATACTATTTTTCTTGTTTTAAGCCATTGTTCTTAAGTCTAGAACCAAGTTCATACAACATATACTCTACATAAATAATAATAATTAAATATTTATCCCTTTAGATCGATCAATCATATAAATTTTTTATTTTTATTACATTCTGTCAAATAATATAATAAATACTTATTTATTTCTAAGTTTATAATATCCTTTCTATAGTTTATGTCATGTTTTATTTGGTATTCATTTTCTTCTTTTTATACAAGTAACATCTAGCTGAGTTAAGAGTTTTCATGATGTTTAATATTTATTTACTCAAATCATCTAAAATGACTTTCTCAGAACTCATCCTTAGTAGAGGTTACTCCAACCTTCTCACGAATATACAGTTAGTTATGAGATAATTTCATTCATGTCCATAAGATATACTTTTGATTCTATGTAGGTTCATAAATTAAAATCCTGCTGTCAGCTGAGTCCCTCTTGTTCAATTTTTTTTTGACATGAGTCATTTTAGATAGAATTTGTTAAATTTGATCGCTAAATTAGTATTGTAAAAAAATTAAAATATTAAAAATTATTATTATAGATTAAGATACGAAAAAGTAAATAAAAATTGATATTAAAATAATAATTTAAAATACCTAAATATATTTACAATGCTTAAATATATACTTTTAATTTTCAAAATGACAGTTAATTAACAATCAAACTTAACAAAATCTGTTAAAAAGAATTTGCATGGAAAAATTTTTGCTCAAGAGCATGAAATCTGCATTCTACCTCAAAAGTGAATGAAAATGTCCTTAAAATTATTCTCAATTCATAAACTATAAGCTTAACCTTTTAGGTTGATTAGTAAACAGAAATTTAACATAGTATATTAAAATCAAAAATCTCAAGTTCGAATTATATGGTAATTTTCAATTATCTTTAACATAAAGTAAAAAAATATAGGGAGATTTACATACAGAACATTGAATTCATCATAAATTATGTATTTCACCATCTTTTAGTAAATATTATACATATCACACTTTGCTTATGGGTTTTACATTTCTATTGTAACAGTAGAAATGTAAAAAGAGTGTGATATGTGTAATATTTACTAAAAGACGGTAAAATGCATAATTTGTGATGAATTCAGTGTTCTGTATATATATATTTATGCTGAATTTTATGTTGCAAAGCAAACTATATATATAAACTTATGCTTTTAGTTGAGAATTAATATTATATATACTTATATAATATGAATTAATTTTATTTCAAAACTGCAACATAATTGCTAGACCTAACCAATTGACAATTGAATACCATAAGATGATGATGACCAATCAGTCACTGTTCTTAAGATGTTGGTGGAAGACAAGATGTGGGGACATACATGGCTAATTAGTATTGGGGTAGGAGTTTCAAGCCTTTGGGCCATTGGGAACATGGACAAAGATTCTACATATATTGGAATATCATTTGTTTGTAAAAAATAAATTTTAAAATTAAATTAAGATAAAAAAAAAGTTTTAATAAAAATTGCGAGTAATAAAAAATAAAATTAATTATTATATTAAGATGGGTAAGAAATGTGATATAAGTTAGTCATTATTTTGATATATAAAAAATACCCAAAAAATTAATTTTTAATATATATATATATGAAGTGATATGTTTGATTAAAATTAATGAAGTTAAATTTAATATAACAAAAAAGGCCCTTAATTACTCCTAATTAATGAGTTTAGTAGACATTAAAATTGGATGTTTACTTTATCAAAAAAACTTAAAAATAGGGTGACTTCTAGTCATTTCGAGATAGTCAGGATCAACTCAAAAATAAAATTTTTGATTTTGAATCAAGTTAATTTGATTCGAGCCTGCCAAAATTCTTTATATTTCGAGTCAATTTTTAAGTTGAATTGAGTTTAATTTATAAGCTATATTTTTCTATAAAAATATTCATTATTTATATTAAATATATTAAAATATAATATTATAAGTTCAATTTTAACTTCTATGTATATATTTCTAGTATTATCTCTTTTATATAAAATATTATACCTTATTTATAATAGAAATATCTTAATTATACTTAAAAATTCTAAATATATATGCTTATATATATATATCAAGTTAATTACGAGTTGAATCAATTTCATTTAAAATAAATTAATTTCAAGAGAAAAGAAAATTGAGTCGATTTTAAATTGAGTAAAATACAAATGATTTTGATTTTTTGTATAAAATTATCACCCTATGGGGAGATTTCATATTTGATACAAAGTATGTCACTTTGTGTTTTGCTAAATCAAATCATACATTTATAACTGATGATAGAGAAAGATAGAGTTATGTGAATCAGTGATATACAACATTTTCTATCAGAATTGCTAGCATAGAAAAGCCAAAAATTATCTAAAAAAATATACAAAGTGTAAGATAGTTCAGAGATGAATTTTCCTACGCCCACCAGCTAAAGAAATTAAAAGCTTTCACTAGAATTAAAAAGGATTTGGTTTAGAGACCGATACAAGAGCAAGAAAAAATAGAGCACAAAGCTTCCTCTCTACTACTAACAATCTTGCAAATAGTATTTATAGGTAAATAAGTCGGTAATTTATAAGTTTCAAGTTAAAACATATTGCAATCGTCGATTTCAAGAAGACCACTGCTGATAGCAAGAAGAGGACACATGAATTCTTGATCTATTAGGCTGTTGAAAACTAGTTGATCAGCTGCGGGTGACTGGAAACTTAGAACTCTCTATTAATTGGAACTGAAAATAATACCGCAATAAGAACAGTACCTACAAGATGCTAATGTGGCGGTCTTCATCTAGTTGAGTTACGGTAATTGATGCAATTATGGCCAAATGTCGTAACCGATATTAATAGGCTAAGCTTGTCTCGTTGACGATAATTAGAGTTCCCGAAAGGTAAAAAATAAGTATCATTAAGTACTTATCGAATCCGATAGTATGAACATCGTGCACGATGATGAGTAAAAAGAATTTAAAGAACACTTAGATACTGCGTGTACAGCGGAGTTGCAACGTTGAATTCAGGTATAAACATATACTAAAATAATAAGTTAATTTTCTTCGATCATTTTTAAAATTATAATTAGATTGTTTAAGAGTATACCACAATTACTAATTGATTAAGAAAAAAAATCATTAAGATTTTATAGTTAACCAATATAATAATGGGGTTTTTACCCGTATGACACAAAAAACTTCAATATTTACTTATTAGACACCCTAAAGTTAAATATTACATGACACACACTTATTTATTTTAATTTTACAACCAACACACCCTAGTTAAAAAATCCTTACATTTTATTTAAGTAAACCATACTTAAGTTATGTTTTAACTTAAATAAGGTTCATATGAATAAAATCTAACCCCTTTTGTATCTTAAATTAAATCTAATCGTCAAGATGAGCATCTAACGATTAGATTTAAAATATTCTACATAAATAATAGATTTAAATAGTTTTTAACATGTAAGATTTAAGTTAAGGTGCACCGAGAGTTAGATTTTATTCCTATAAACTTTATTTAAGTTAAAACATAACTTAAGTATGGTTTACTTAAATAAAATGTAAGGATTTTTTAACTAGGGTGTGTTGGTTGTAAAATTAAAATAAATAAGTGTGTGTCATGTAATATTTAACTTTAGGGTGTCTAATAAGTAAATATTGAAGTTTTTTGTGTCATACGGGTAAAAATCTCTATAATAATTTAGATTCTAATGTACTTTTTCTATTAAGTTGGTTGATATGAGTAATTCGCATAGTAATATATTCGTTCTACCCTTCTATTTTTTTTTTCATACTTAGTTTCAACTGATGAGATTTGATCTTTCGCTATTTTGATCTTATTTTTGTTCCTTTTTTGCAATCTTTCTTTATCTTTCTATTTGATATCAAATGGATCACACCCAATCTCAAACATTTTCTCGAGATTGACTTATTCAAGAATCATTTCACGAGCAATATATTTTTGCTTCATCATTTCATCATACATCCCCTTTAAATCTCATAATGAGGGCGAATTAATTAGATTTGTGAAATAAAAATGTAAAGAATACGTTAGCTAACTAGATTTCTAAGAAAATATTTAACATGCATTTATATTATAAAATGTCTCATCAATATTCACATAAAAATTAAATAACTTTATCAAATGAAAAAAAAAATGCTCTTGAAAACTTTAGCACATGAATTATGATATGCATATTCTTCGTATACAAAGCTTACATTTTTTAATTTCACAAATTAATTTTTACGTCAAGCATCATGTATTGGTATCAATTTTTTATTTTGGGATAATTAGATCACATCACATCTTTAGGATTTATGTGTAGTTTACTCTGTTAAATATTTCATTCATGCTTTCAAGTCAACTTCTTAATCACTTTGGTGACTTTTAAGAAGTGGATTATAAGTTTTTTCATAAAATTCTTCATTAGAGCCTTTAACTTAAGCAGTATATATGTATTCAGTCTTAGGAATGACAATGGGGCGGGTTTGGGTTGGGTTTATAAATACTCATACCCGCCTCGCTATATATTATTTATTACCCATACCCGTCCCATACCCGTTTCTGCCCCACCCCCGCCTCTATTCTAGTTTTCACAAATCCGTACTTGCCCTGCCCCTTTTCTCACTAATATTAATGAAAATCGAATTATTTTATTTTATTTGAAACAACGAAAATTATAGTTATATAATGAATATTATACTATAAAAGTAAGGTTTTACATTTCTTCATTTTTGATGTACTTTTTTTATTTGATTCTATATAAGTCTATATAAGAATAGTAAAAATATATGTATAATGGGGCGGGACGGGGCTGATATAGTTGATTCATACCCGAACCCGCCCCATTTCATAACGGGATAGAGCGGGTTGCGGGTTGCGGTTCGCGGTTAAAATTTGAGTACCCATACCTGTCCAATTAGGGGCAGGTCGGTGCAGTTTAATCGAGTACGGATACAAATTGTCACCCCTATTCAATCTAGAGTTCTTGTTAATGCCAAAATTTGAGAACAGTTAATTGAACGGTTGTAAGTCTTCTGGGTGGGCAATGAGTGTGAAAGTAAAGAAAGAAAAAAAAAAGGTTATGGAACAATTTAGTGTTGAAATTTTAATTTAAAAAAAAAAACTGACAATACCAGATTGCTTGATAGCTATGAGAGTTGAGAGTTCACTATGAGAGAGGTGTAGAATAGAGTATAATCTTAAACTTTACAATAAGAATGGAGAGCTCTAGATTTGATCTCTAGCTAGAAAGGGTTTACAATAATTAACTATTCTTACATTGAATGAAAAATATTTGTAATGAGTTTGCAAAGGATCCTAATTGTCATCTCAATTATGATAACTATTATTGGTTGAAGATATGCTAATTGTCGAAGTTTTGTTACCTTCGATCACTGTCGTGTAAGAGTGGAGCGTCGTAACTTATAAACTTGTCTAGATGATGATCTTGACTAGTTGAAGTTCTTCGCAGGTTGAAAATCAATAGTTATCTAGTGGTAATTAAAATTTTTTTGTGTTATTAGAATTTTTGAGAAATCTTTGTTAAAATTAAGAAAGATCAAAACTAGTTTATGAATAAAATAAAAGGGCAATGTCAGATTAGGCATAAATATTCTTATCTGTTGGATGGATGAAAAATTATTGAAATGGATCTAATTAAAATTCAAAGTACAATAATATAGAGAACTAGTTGATGATTTAATGAATCATTAGATCTAACTGAAGGGATTTTATTGAAAATATTGATCAATTTCCCCTATTAATTAGTTACTCAAAATATAAGGTTCTATAAATAATTAAACCTAATATAGTACTACATTCTTATTAGAAAAATTAACATAAAATAATACAAAAGTTATATTAATGCGCCTTTAAGAAAGCATGATCAACTCAGCTTAATTATAAGTATATATTATCTAATTTAACACCTTTTTAGACGTTATTCTTTTGTTATAATCATATTTATATATTAATTTTTTCGACTTTCACATGACTTTTGTTGGGCATTTTCCATATTATAATTAATTATAATCACATGTATTGACAACAACTAAGAAGGAGTCCCATTATATTATTTTTAATCAAACATATTAGGAATAATTTTAATAATTTGTTGATTCATGTAATAACTGTTACATTTAATTTAAAAAATTTCTTTTGCACTCTCAAAATTGACTCATTTTTATTTTTATTCTAAATCATTAATTAGTTAAAAATAGTTTGACACACTTGCATAAAAATGAAGATTTTCAATATATAGTAGAATGCATTTACACACACATAGTAATATAGTATACATGTACTTAACATTGTCAAGTATAACGTATAATTACCTACGTGTAATATGAAATATATTATTTTACCTATTATTCATCTATATCTGATAAATTAGATTCTGCACATTATAAAATATATAAAAATTGAAGGTTGGAAATCATCCAAATGATCTATAAGCAGAGCTCAAATCCAAGATAAAATGATAGATCTTTCGGCTTTTTTCGGCTCCCATTCAAGCAAATCGGTGAATGACCCATCTAATTGTCATCTTCTCTTGAATCTAAGGGAGTTGCCTAACTGGAATTCAACATTTTTTTATTTATATAGCTTCATTTCTATGTACAAATTTTAATTGAATTCATAGTTTGGCACAATTATAATGACTACAAAGCATTTTTCTCAAAATCAAATTTGGGAGATTTAGTTTAGTACGAGTACTTTGACCTTCTCATATCCAACTATATATCATCCGTGCTTCCTCTCAAGCAATTTTTCTGTTTTGACACTCGAATGATCTAAGTGGCTGGGCATCATGTGTGCATGGGGAGAAGTTATTGGGTTTGGAAGGCGCACCGTCCGGAACCCAATCAGAGGGCGTCACGTGAGCCATACAGCTGGGTCCGGGCACACGTGGAGTCCTCTGATTGGGCGTCCGAACGGTGCGCCATCCGCACCCAATAATTTTTCGTGCATGGGACCACCCTCCTCGCACTTAGTGCCCGCTGTTTGGCGTTGAACACAATATTTTTTTCATGTCTACTTAAATTTTTAATTTCATCCATCATCCCTTGTGAAACCCTAATTTTAAAATTAGCAAAAACCCAATTCTACCCTTGAGAGCATCTTAAAAACCCTACTCTCTCCCTACCTCTTCTCTTTCTATCTCCTCCCCTCTCTTGCCCACCTCCTCTTCTTCCCTTCTGATCATCTCCCCACCTCTCTTCTCCCCCAATAGACCAAGAACCCACCTACTGCTCATTTCTCATTATTTTATATATATCTCCTTACATAAAATAATGCACTTGAGAGAGAAAGATCAGGAGAGAGAGAGAGAGAGAGAGAACATCTTAATTTATAATTTTGGGGTAGGTTTTCAGATTGGTTGAAGTCCTAACACTCAAAGCCATGGCTAATTAGCTATCTCCTCCCTCAAAAATCCCACCTTTGGGTTATCCTCATAGCTAGCTAGCAATTCGAGAACAAGCTAGAGAAGTAATTCGAGGCGCGCGCGATCTCCGGCAGCCGGAAAGCTGGCGAACAGGTGGTGGGTCGGCCAGCTCGGCCTCGGAGGCCTTTCCGGGGTGGAGCAAGCGTCTAACTCCGGCCCCTCCGGCGGCAAGCTGATCTGCCAGGAAGCTAACATCGGCCACAAGGAGTCCTCCGACCAGGGCGGCGGCCGGCCGGACGACGACGATGACAGGGTCGACAACTGCGATGAGCCCAAGGAAGGCGCCGTCGATATCGGCAACCGGAGGCAGCGGGGCAGGCCGGCGGGATCCAAGAACAAGCCGAAGCCCCCGATCTTCGTTACCCGCGACAGCCCCAACGCCCTCCGGAGCCACGTCATGGAGGTCGCCGGCGGGGCCGACGTTGCCGACTCTATCGCGCAGTTCGCCCGGCGCCGGCAGCGTGGCGTCTGCGTGTTAAGCGGCACCGGAGCTGTTGCGAATGTCACCCTCCGGCAGCCGGCAGCTCCCGGAGCCGTCGTGGCACTTCACGGCCGGTTCGAAATTCTTTCCCTCACCGGAACTTTTCTTCCGGGACCGGCGCCGCCGGGATCGACGGGACTGACTGTGTACCTGTCCGGCGGGCAGGGGCAGGTGGTGGGGGGCAGCGTGGTGGGGTCGCTGGTGGCGGCTGGGCCGGTGATGGTGGTGGCGGCGACTTTCTCGAACGCGACATACGAGAGGCTTCCGTTGGAAGAGGAGGAGCAGGACGCCGGCGGAGCCGGCGGCGGGCAGATGCCTGGTGGATCGCCTCCGGGAATAAGTGGAGGCACCGGGCTGCCCGACCCGTCGGCCGTGCCTCCCATGTTCAACCTCCCGCCTAATTTGATGCCCAACGGGGCCCAGCTCGACGCCTTTGGCTGGGGCCATGGACGGCCACCTTACTAAGAAGAAGAAGAACATGATGATGATGATGATGATGATGATGATGATGATGATGATGATGATGATGATGATGATGATGTGATGATGATGATGATGATGATGATGATGATCAGGATCATGAAGGGCTGCATTAATAGTGCAATTAATAATCATTAGAGCAAGGTTTGATTTTGTTTCTGTTTCCTTAACTTTGGTTTAATTGTGGTTAATCATTAATTAATAGGTGAGCTCACTTGAATTAATCTATTAGCTAGCTAGCTTCCCTTGCTTGGATTATATATATATATATATATATATATATAATATAATATAATGTGAGAAACATAAAAGAATTCTTCTCTCTATATGTTATATTAATATAAGGTTTTTTTACTTGTATATATGTTTCAACAAATTTACAAAGACTTATTTGCTTTTTAATTTGTTAGAGTTAATTACAAATTTGTTTAACTTTCCAGTATTGCGTATGTAATTTATAAGTTTTAAGTATTTTATATGAAATTAGACAAGTTTATTGTGTGTATTATATTGTATATATATATATATATATATGTATTGATGTATGTACATGAAAAATGCAAGATTAATTAATTGTTCATGTGTTTATCATAAATTTAATTTTAGTGCTATGAGATATTCTGCATTGATTTCAGTCTATATTCTTGTCATTCATTAACCCTAACATTAAGAACATAATCATATATTCTAATTTTAACCCATTATAAAAGAATTGATCATAATGGATGCTTATCTTATTCTTTTATTGTATTTTGCATTACTCACTTTTCTGAAAGGTGAATGCCCCTGTGATAATATCTGAATATAGTTTTCAATCTATGAAAATTAATAATATACAAATCAAATAATTAAATACTAATTCTTCCTCTGTGATGACTAATTAAGGATGCTGGAGAATTTGTCCCTTCTATTGGCACCATTACATGATATAATATGAATTATATATTTGGTTAATATTAATTAAATCTTACCTAGCCTAATTAATTTGACCCAGCTCCTGAAGGCTAGCTGTTCCTTGGCCTGCACATATATTACTAGTAGTTCTTGCATGTAATCTTGGTTACAGAAATGATAAAAATTAAATATATATATATATATATATATATATATATATATATATATAGATAGATAGATAGATAGATAATAGATATATAAGTAAAATTTGAAACAGCTGAAAATATAAATTATGTAGAAATTAATAGTAAACTTCTGATAGACTAATGCAGCATTTGGCATTAAAGCCATCCTCTTTTTCAAGCACTTTCTCTCATCACATTCTTCAGATGTTCTATCTGAATCCATACAATAATTAGGTATAGCAAATTGATGGCAATATGGTAGGTTAGTAATTAATGATGTGTAGAAGTTTCTTAATTAGTTGTCATTTAATTAATTTTGATTTGGGTTAAGAAAACCTCAATCGTGTATGAATTAATTACAATTACAAGGCTCGACGTCAGTTAAGTGAACTTTCATCTTCGATCTCGAGTTATTGGTGTGCTAAACTCGTTCTTCAGTTTCATTATTTTTTATGAACAAGAGGTTATATATGTTTTCAGACCTACTTCTTAGGCTCATTAGTGCATTTTCTAGATGCTGTTTTACTTAGGTGCTGATTCTGTTATAAGATTTTTGACAAACTAATTAGTCAAACAAATAAAGTACTTAATTTTGACAGTTAATGCTCTTTAAATGCAAAATACTTTACTTTATTTAACTTTAGATTATAAGATATATCTTGTATAAACTAGTGTTATATATCTAAGATATAATGAAACAATATTTGATATGAAACTTAAACCTTTCACTCGGCACAAGCCAAGCAACTAGCTTAATCTTATAATATTTTTCAAGTTCTTTTTATAGATAGACCCTAGCTAGACCCAAGAGAATAACATAGATCAGATGATCTATCTGCTCTTTTCGTCTTCTTCAGCTTCCAAAGGATTTAGAAGAATATTAATCTTCTCACCCAATTCTCTAAACTCCAGTTCACCGCAGTGCTCGTTGCCGATAATAAACTCTGAGAAGTTTTCCATGAATCACTCTTTACTTTAGCAACACCTCTACTTGGTTCAAGTAGCTTCTCTTTAACCTAAATTTTTCTCCTTTTATGTATAGAGAAGTTGGATAACTCCTCATGAACACCTTATTTGTCCTCAAACTTTGCGTGCGCTTCAGAATTACTTTTGTAGATTTGCAACTGCACCGATCTTCATTGTAAAAGGACACTTAATTTTAATTAAGGTTCTCTAAGTCTTGTCGAAAATAAGACTCTTCGTCTTGACTCCACAGATGGATGACCCACTCGAATACTTTTTCCTCAAAGCCGATATTTTCGAGAAGTTTTCTTCGACAACTTTCCGTTTAAATTAAATTTCATAATTTGTCTTCCTCATCTTGGAGGCAATATATATGTATATATATAATATTCATCATAATCTATATACTTTAGCTTTTTGGTTAATCTATTCATGATTTTTAAAGCCTAATTACATAATATAGAACATCTCAAATATGGTCTTATGTTCACTTTAAATAGGTCTGCATAATGCCGGACAAAAAATTAGCTCAATCACGAGGAGAGATTAGAATATAGTTTTATCATGTCAAAAACTTGCAAGCTATAACATATAATATCTTATATATCAATATAATTGTTTATTATTTTTTATAAAATGAAGAAATTAAAACACAAATAAATTTAAATTATTTTTGACTAATTATCCTTCTTTCAATTATTTCACATTAAACAATATATCTTGTTTGAGTTGGAGTTCAAAAATCCACAAAGTACTCCTTCAAAAAAATATTGCATCATATTTTATATTAATCTTAAAAATAAGACCACTTTATTACTTATTTTCTCTCTTCATTTGCTTCATCATATGCTTCATCATAACTGTTATTATATACCTTGCGAATTATATATATTGAAATTTAAAACATTAAAAAGAAAAAACCTTTCTACCTTCACACAATCACATGATATTTATTTAAGCATGTAGTTTTATATATGCCTCTAGATCAAAAATTAATTACTATAATTTCAATACAATTTTGGGATTCAGCTGATATCCTCATTTTCTGTTTTGGCTTCTACTTTATTCAGAGATTATAAACATACGTACAATATATAAATGCACGACAATGTCTCACATCTGGAACGAGAGACTGTTCCTGAATTTCACTTATAAAATCACAACTTTAAAAAGTCGAGGTTTTTTTAGAGGGGAAAAACACACAACATTCAAAGTAGATAATATATTAATATTTTTAATGATTAGGTTAGAATATAATTACATCACAGCAACTCCTTTAGGATGAATTAGACAAATGTTAGTAGTTCTGTGATGAAAACTGATGGTGGGACGAATAGCTGGACGTCACAAAGGTTGGAATAACTGATGCTTGGAGCAACTTCTAGGGCTAAGATGGAATCATCGATTCAAGAAACTCTTTACAGGGCTAAGATAGTAAGGTAAAATTACCGATACAAGAAGCAGCTGAATTATGACACTCACCTCTAATGTTATAAGTTGCTTTATATTTATGATCATATTTAGGACGGAATCTTAATTGTTTACAATTACGTATTTTTTTTATGCTCCTTAATGAAAAATATATAGATCATTAGCTTGATTCATGCAACTTTGTCCCATCCCATTTTCTTTAGCCACTATCACTAGAGTTCCAATAAATTTACTGTGAACACATTAAGTTAATTTAATTTTCACAATTTTTACTTCAAATTCGCCAACACAATTAACTTAAACGTATTATCAAACATCAAAATAAATTATTCACACAATTTAATACATGGGATGAACTAACAAAATGCATCATCAAAACATGATATATAACTACTCAAAAATTAGCCTCTAAGTTTTATGTTGCACAAGTGGCAAGTTTCCTAATTTTTCAATGCACAAATTTTATTAGTGTCTTAAACCTAAACTTATTGATAATGTCATATTCTTTGAGAAGTCTTTTTCATTAGTAAAATCATTTATACCCTATTTATTTAGTAAATTTAAAATTAATCCAATACATCACGTTTCAAATAAAATTTAATATTAAAAATTAATTATATTTTCACAGCATATATATAATTCAAAATAAAAAATTATCTATATTTATAAAAATCTTACCGACTTTCTGAGAAGGTTTTTAATACAGGTGATAGATCGATATCAAAGTCCGAACTTGACTAAGAAGTTGTTTCACTTATGATAACAATGAAAAGGCATAGTCATTAGCGTTTGGTTCAATGTTATCTTGATGTTATGTTATCTTATCTAAAGAAGGTAATTGTTTGGTTTAATGACATCTTCAAATAATCTTCTATTAGATTATAAAAATATTAGTCAAAAAATAATATTTAGATGTCATGACATCTAGATTACATAACATAACACCAAAATACGTACCAAATGCCCCCTAAATTTTGTATCGCCATTAATCTACAAAAAAAATAAGTGCAAAGCACGTATTTATGTAAGTAAGTAAGAAGACGACATTATTTGTGAGTTATAATATTCTATAAAATTTAAGTTTTTTGGTTAATGGATGAACAAAGAACCCCTAATGCATGTGTAATTACATTCTCAAAGTTGCAAAAATTCCAATAATAAAGCCTCTAAACTATGATCCTTAGGCACTAATAATTGCCCCCACTAATTAATGTGCTCTTCTCTTTATTTAGTTCTTGCCTTTTTCCATGTTCAAGCCTCATCAAGGCTAGTGCTTTAAGTTCAAACCATAGAAGCCAATCAAATTAGAGCTTGTGAAAGGAATCATCTAAAGCTTTAAATCTAATTAAATATTGTTTATCTCATTCCTAATAGCTAGCGCTGATAACGAGTTAAGTTCGAGCAAATTTGTCTCAACTCAAATTAACTCAAAGATTTCAAGTTCGACTCAAATTTAATTCAAATTAACAAAAATCTAATCGATTTCGAGTTGTATCGAACTTAATTTTTAATCATATTTTTTATTTAAAATTTTATTTTACATATAATATATATTATTTATTATTTATACATGATGTTTTTAATATATATTTTAAATCTCTCCGATATATATTTTATATAACATATTCAAATACATATAATATTTTAAAATAATCCAAAATGTTTAAATAAGTATAATTACACATATTAAGTTGACTACGAGTTGAATTAATTTTTATCGAGTGAGCAAGCTTCAAGTCATAAAATAATTGAATTAAATTCAAACCGAGTAAAATACAAGCGAGTTTCGAATACAATTTCGAGTTTCGAGTATTTTGCTCACTCTTATTGGTAAGATTACCCTTCAAGAAAGCAATATTATAGTGTTGCTAGCTGGACATGAACATATTAATTAATTAATCAATCAATTAATTAAGCTTAGCATTGATAGCTTTTTAATTTTATTTATATCAACTAATGGTGGAGAAGTGCATCATTGGAATAGAGAATTAAGCCTATAGCTAAGCTAGCTAGTTTTGATGCACTAATTATGGACCATTTTGCATTCATTTATCATACACACTGCTAGCACCATTTTGATTAACAAAGATTATCATCAAATAATTAACATTGAACCAAAGTATATTAATTTACCTAATTTAGCAACACTATCATGAAAATGCGTTGTTATCGAATCTCAAATTTTAAATGAGAAACATAAAGATTTACGTTAGACAATTAACGACTACTATTATAATTTATTGAGCAAATGTGTCATAAATTCTTTACGCTACATTGTAAAAATTTCAAGTGATTTGAACTACGAGGTTTCATGATAATTTGAGAGTTAATTTAAATCAAATCACAATGTTAGATCAAGGACAGAATGTGTGAAATATATTTATGAAATATTAGGAATGGCAACGGGATGGATTTGGATCGGGTTTATAAATATTCATACTCATCCCGCTATATATTATTCATTGCCCATACCCGCCCCATACCCGTTTCCGCCCCGCCCCGCTCCTATTCTAGTTTTCACAAACCCGTACCCGCCCCATCCTACCCCGTTTCCTCACTAATGTTAATGAAAATCGAATTATTTTACTCTAATTGAAACAACAAAAATCGTAGCCACATGGTGAATATTATACTATGAAAGCAAGGCTTTACATTTCTTCATTTTCAATGCACTCGTTTTATTTGACTTTATATAAGCCTATATAAAAATAGTTAAAAATATATACATAACGGGACGGGGTGGGTATGGTTGATTCATACTCGTACCCGTCCCATTTCATAATGGGCGGGGTGGGTTACGGGTCACGGGTAAAATTTTAGTTCCCATACCCGTCCCATTAGGGGCGAGTCAGGACGGTTTAATCGGGTACGGATACAATTGCCACTCCTATGAAATATCATGAAATCTTCATGCAAATCTTGTGTATAATCCACCGGATCTTCCTCTCATAAATCCCGATGCTATTCCTTCAATAAAATTTAGAAACAACTACAATAAAATAAAATAAAATAAATTTTACAAACTAAATTATCTCTCCATAAATAAATACATATAATATTTATATGTATGTGTGTATTACATATAATATTTATATGTATGTGTGTATTGAATCAATTAATATTAAACTGTTTTTTTTATTCTAATATTAAACTGTTTTTAGTCGAGTTTAAAGTTTTATATAAGAGAATTTTATTTATTGCATCAGCATAAATCTTGAACACTTGCATACCTATTAAATCTTTAATAACATTATGTTACCATCATAATTGTGAATATTCCACTTATATATATATATATATATTAAATATATAAAATATAAAAATTTTGTTGATGAACTTAATATCAAAATTTTTTACAATTAGTCTTATTAAAAATTTGACCCATGCAGAAAATAACATGGTTAAAACTTAATTTTACTGTAATTTTTTATTCAAGAATTTAAATTTTTAAAAATTTTGTCTGGCCAAAATTGAAATAATACTGACAAAACTGATCAGTTTTGGAGAATCTTAGAACCATGAAAAATAGTGTACCGTAATCTCATTTTAAATATGTTGCATTTATATTATATAAAAAACAAAAATTACATGAAATAAAATCAAAATGAAATTATTTTTCAAACATAATTGCTAGCACTAAAGAGAGAAAAGATAAATGAAAAAGAGTATGGGCAAGAGTTTTTTTTTCTCCATAGAAAATAAAAATAAAAAAAGTGAGCATTAATCACATAGATGTAAATAAAAAGCTATCACAAGACATGTGTGGCCAAATTTGGGAAATGAGGGAGTTGGGTCTTATTTGTAATAAATAATAACCCTCAACTTACCCTTTAAACAAAACTTAAGGTATATTATATTTTGGTCCTTAAATTTATATTTTTAAAATTTAACATTTAGTTTTCTGAGTTTTAATATAGTTATCAGATCATTTTCTAAATTTTTATTATTATTATTTTTAAAAAATACCTATTTTATCTATCCTCTCTCTACCTCTCTCCCGCAAGCAAAACGGACGCTCAATTCTCTTTGCTATTAGGCAGCTCCTCCGCCCCCTTCATTAGCGGTTGTGAGAAAGAAAAAGAGGAGAAGTGATTCACTGACAACTCTATTAGAGATAGAGAAAGAGAAAGGCGAGAGAGAACAAGGATAAGAGAAAGAGAAGAGAGGGACAGTATAGGTTTTTTAAAAAAAATTAATAATAAACAGCTCAATTGATGATTATGTTGAAACTTAGGGACCTAAATATTAAAAATGTGAATCTACAGCATAAACGCGGGGACCCAGCTGTAATTTACCACAAATTTAACTTATATATGTAAATATACAGAAAGTGGAGGGCAAATACGGAACACAATTATATGGGAAGGAAAGGCGTCGATCTCAAGAAGGATGAGTCCGAAGTGCCGGTGGGGACCGAAGGTGCGCCACGTGTCGCACGGTCAGCCTGCAGTTAAGTCGCCCCAAATATTCGGTAGACGGGCCCACACCGAGAAAGCCAATTCGAGGATCGAGGTCCACTAGCCAACAAAATACTTAAATTATTAAACAAATGAGTAATTTTTTAATTAATTGTTAATTCGCCTCAAATTATTAAAAGAATGAGTAATTACAACCTAAAGTTTTTTTTTAACACGAATAAATTAAAATATCACATCAAAAATTATATTTTTTCTTATTTTTGAGAAAACGAAGCAAGAAAATAATTCACAGTAATTTTTTTGGATAAAATTTACAATAAAATTTGACTCCCATGAGAATTATACAAAAAATACATATTCTTTTGAATAAATTGTCAAATAAAAAATAAGTTAAAGAGACTTTTAAGTAATAAAAAATAAAGTACGAAATATAATTATCATATTTTTTTATTTTGAAACTCAATTTAATATTTTCAGTTTTTACAGGCCCACTCTAGCACTTATGATCTGATGAATATAAAACAATAACAGAAATTAATATCATTAAAATGACAGTTTTTTTTTTTTAAAAAAAAAGACAATGCTATATAAGTGTTTGATGAGCTCCAAAACATAAAAGAGGTAATTACATACAAGTCCAAAATATTTAAGTAATAAGACTTTTAAGTCCCAAAGTTTATTATTTATAATATGACTGTGGCATTTAACGATCCAATCTCGAGGTAATTAATCAAAATTGAATTGAAATTTTTTATTTGATTTCAATATTATCACGGTCCAAGAGAGACTTGACTCATTAGTTATTGGTTCAAACTCGATTGAAGAAAAATTCAATCTAATATTCAACGAGTTTTTAATGTCGGTTAAATTTTAGATATGTATGTATTTGTTTATTCAATTATTTTTAATTAATGTAATCTAATATAGAAATAGCATATTTTATTATTATTTTTTTTCATTCAATTTAGTCCCAACTCTTAAAGAAGCTCAATCCCATGCCATACTGACCCAAGATTAGATCAATTAAAATCTCAATCACTCGTTAGTCGGTACATTTAGAATGAGTCAATCTAAATTAGATCCAAAATTTCATCCAATTTTCTATCGATTGCTAATCATCAAGCATAAATAACTCGTGCGTTAAACATCCACAGTGGCACAAGTGGATGAATTGTAAATAATAAAACTTAGGATCTTTAAAGTGCAATTCAAGTAAGATTTTGAGTTTATGCTACATGTAATTACTTCACCATGAAACTAAAAATGATCGTGTGATATTAATATACGCTTACATATTGTTGACATAAGATGTAGGGGATTCCAAGAAACACCGAGAAAGAGAGAGAGCCCCGAGAGACGGCGGCGTGCAGAGAGCTGAGCCTGTCGGTTAAGTCTCAAAATGAAAAGAGCATCCAAAACAGCACACAGAGGTTTAAAGTGGTTCAGGGATGAAATCCCCTATGTCCACCAGGACGAGCTCGAAACGTTTCACTATATCTCAAAGAGGAGGTCGCTTGGGCCAAGTACAGACATGACCAGAGCTCAGAAAGAAAAGGGGCTCCTCTGTACAGAGGGAGGAAATGGGGAAGAAGAAGAAGAAGATGATGAAAAAAAATCTCTGTGCGACTCGTCCTCCTTGGTTCTTCTCCTCCTTATTTGAAGCTTTGTTCAAGGATATTTATAGAGCATAATGCTGATTTTTCGGAGTGGAATGCACATTTAGAGTTGAGTCAATGCTGGCGGTCCCACCTCTGTCGGTCTTGGAGAAGGGCAATAGTAGTTGGTAAAGCAAGTAGCTTCTTGGTCTTCGCACTTTATGGGAACTTGCACCAGTTGGAATATATGGGCCCTCAGTTTGCGTGACTGAAAGAAGCATGTTGCATTGAAAACGGTGCAGTCAGAGCACGCCGATAGCGATAGGTATAGCTGAGAAATGTCGTGCCCTATGTGGCTAGGAGAGCTGGAAACATCGATCATCCAAGATGTCTGGAAGGCTCCAAACATCACCCACGATGTTTAAAGGCTCCAAACATCACTCACGATGTTTGGAGGCAAACACAACTTCAAAGGTTAAAGCATGATGAAGGAGCGTCATGCGTATGGCTGTGATGCAGCGCTGGAGCCACACACATATGTACATACATACATATACATATATAATATATATAGATATAATAGAGAACATGAGATATTATTAAAGTAGATAATATAAAAATAAAGGAAAATTTATATACATGTAACATAAAAATTTAAGTAAAATAAATTACATATGACCTCCTAAAATTAAAAAAGGGTCTTATATTTTTGAAAATCTCAATTTAAGTTTCAGAAGTTGTAAAAATATTGTTATTTGATTATCTCATTTTGCAATATAAATATCATACAATAAAACTATTCTTAATCCTTAATTTTTTTATCTCATTTTGTAATATAAATATTTATATTTAAAGTTTTAAATTTTTATGCAGAGAAAACAACAGATAAGGAAGACTAAATCTTAAATTTTTATTAAATTTTTAAAAAATAATAAAAATAAAAGCAAAATAGTCTTTTAAAACATATAAATTATTTAAAAATAGTCAAACAAAAGATCAAATTTTAGACATATATTTTTTTGTTAGAAATAGCCAACAAAAAGACATCAAAATTGCACTACTTTTATAATCTCAGAAATCACAATAAAGCTTTTTTAAAAATTAAGACCAATCTGCAATATCATCTCAATCTCACCACCTTGATGCAATTTACCTTTATAAATCAATACATATTACTCAAAATTTAAATTTTATGGAAAAAATAAATATTTAAAGTTTTTAATTAAATGTTCTTAAAATAAAATGCTTAGACATAGTGAACAAAAGATTAGATGATTTTGCATTCAAATAGTTTTGTTTGGCAACTGGCTAAAAAAAAGACTTATTTTAACTATGGTCAAAATCTTAAAATTTATTTTAAAAATAAACTTTAAAAATTATTTTATATCTCATCCTATATAAATTTCAACATTAAACAATCACTTTATTTCACATCCAATACAATTTTTAATATAACTAGCTCACTTTCTTTTATATTATATTCATTTTTCTAAAATTTTTCACAAAATTTTTTCAAATTATCTTTTTTTTTTTTTTCTCCAAACAAACAGATCCAGAGGTAGATCATAGATGTGAGTTAATTAGGATTAAATAAATGATAAAAAGCAATAATTAAAAACAACAGTTGAGAGGCACAAAGAGACAGAACCTCAATTAAAGGCAGTGGTCAGTAGTTTATTAACAGCTGAGCAACTTGTCAGTTTTAATTAATCAATGAAGTAGGCTCTTGGATTTCATTGGCTCTATCAAAATAATATCTTTTATTGTATTCATGCCCTAATGACAATGTGTGGGCCCTAAACTTATGTATTATGACCTTTGATTATTATTTTATTTATTATTGTATTTATTTCAACATAAATTGACAATTTTTTTTTTCATTAGTAACAGATTCAATTCTTCGAAAGATAATGCGCAATATTGGTAACTTCTTTTTGGCGATTGAGGTAGAAAGTAGAGGTGCGTGAGAGGAAGTTAGGATCACAAAGAGATGGGTTGATATATTTGAAAGTATACTTGATGTGCGTGAAAAGCAAGCAGGATTGCGGGACGTGAGCTGACCAGCAGAAGACTACTAGATAGAGGGAGAATTTTTTTTATCCCAGTTGATCCATTCTACAGGCCACCTTCCACTCACCTCTTTTTCTGAGATATTGTTATTTTGAGTAACTTTAGGACGTATAAGATTACATATATTTATAGGTTTGTTAATAGGATGGCTAATTTTACTGCCTCACATGCAATAGGCTGTGACATAACGTGAGAAAAGAAATAGTCTCTCTCACGTGATTTTTGCTTGGTCTTTATTGAGAATGTATAGTTAGGTTGTACTTAATATTTTTTTTAAGTAATTTATAAGCCTAAGCTGAATTTTAAAAGGAAAAAGAAAAATTATGCACAATAAATGGAAGATTCCAATCTATAAATGTGCAATTAATTAAATAAGTTATGCTCAAATAAAAATAAGAGATAATGATGGTCAAAAAAATTTAGAACAATCACAAAATTATTAAATTTACATGTTCTAGATGAGTCCTCCAAAATAAAGAGTAAAGTTTGTGAGACTTCACTACTTAAATATAGAAAGAAAAAGAACCACCAAAAAATTACTTGGTTCTTGATCTTATAGTGAATAAATTTTGTTATTCTTCAAAATTAAACTATCAATCATTCCTAAATTCTTGGACGTTACGATCACCCATATATATCTACAGAATCGTCTCTTTAATCATAAAAGAAGAACAAAAAAAAGTTACTTTCAAAATCCCTAATGTAAATCTGATAGACACAAAGAGCCTCCTTTATCAAGAAGGGACACTCGCTCCCCTTCGTCGTGCTTTCCCAGGCCATGGGCGGGGAGCCACACAGAGAGAGACGATTGTAAAATATAATTTTAAGAAATTTTAATAATAAAAAATTATAAAAAAAAAACCTAATTAATAATTAGAGACCCAGATGTTAAAAGAATCAAAATAGCAAATTTGTGTGATATTATATTACTCATGAATTTTAAAAAAATAATTATATAATACCTCACATACATTATATATACATATAAATGCATGTATGTATTTTTTTAATCTCTATCTAAATTGATTTTAGTTTAACAAGAAAAAATTACTTGAAGTGCCAAAATAATTGACTCAAATTCTAATGAAGCAAGCATGTTTTGAACATAATTGGTGGGCCCACCTTTTAGGCTCTAATAATGAAATATTCCAATCAATTCTTCAAAAATAAAAGCTGAGGGTGAGGTGGTTTAGTTGTCATGTCTGTTCTCTAGTAAAGAAAAAGAAGGGATGTGGACAAAAAAAGAAAAAAAAAAAAAAGATGAAATGACAAGAAGCAAATATTAAAAGGCCATCAACACACTTATCATATTGTGCAAGTTAAATCTTCTGCCTTTAAAGGGAGAAATTCAAGTTTTGTAAATCCAAAGTACAAATCCCCCACTCATCCTTTGACCTAGCTAGCTTCAAAGTCCATTTTTCCAAAAATAGAAATGCAAATATTTTTATATGTTTATCGATTTTATTTCACATCCTATATAAGTTTTAATATAACAATCCTGCTGTGATATTCTCGTAGCCCAGTAAAAAAGAAGCTTGCCTGAGAACTAAAGAGTTACAGGTTCAAACCACACTATTACCATAATTTTCAAGTAAGGTGAGAGAACATAGTGTTGTTAAGGGGTGATGTAACATCCTATGATCGAAATATAGAAGTATTATTTACTTTGACTTTAGAAAATTACGTAATTTAAATAATTCTTGAGAGGGTCACCCATGCATCCCAGTACTACTTCAAAAGACGTATCTATCATTTGAAATTACGTTATTTTTTTATCTAGCTCAGGATCTCACATCCCTTTCTAACATTGAATTATTCATTACTGTACCCCTCTCACTACTATTTATCTACTTAGAAATTTTTTAGGAGTTATACTTTACTTTACTGGAGCATCACTCGATGATCGCTCACAGCTCTCTTCAGTTACAAATGTCAAAGGTGAAATAGATTTTAGCTATCTCAGCAGACAGATTTTTAATCACCATGCCAATCTTCTACAACACAAATACAAAAATGAGATCTCAAATAGCAAATTGATTTTGAGTTGATAAATTTATTGAACTACTTAAAATATGGAAAATATGATGCACTAATTATGGTATAATTGATATTAATTAAAGGGATTATAAAGCCTATAACATACAAATACTTGAAATAAAAGTTTTGATCATGATGACAAAATGTCATTTTGAATTATGAAGTAATTAATAAACAATTTTTTATTAGGTTAATCCACATTTTATATTAGCAAAAACAATTTTAATTTAACTTATAGTTTGTTCTTATCCAAACACAAAATGAGTTTAATTTATGATGAATGGCTCAATCTTGATATGCTCAAGATGTTAAGGGGGTAAATTGCATCCTGGTCTTAAGGTTAGAAAAAAATTACAAATTAGCCTCAATTTTTTAAAAACTCAAATTTAAAATTTTAAGATTATAAAAATACTATTGTTTGATCTTAATTATTAATTTTTTATCATTATAATGTAATATTAATCTCAATCATTAACATTTTAACTTGTTAGAATATAATTTTAATATATTTATATTAATATTTTTAATTTTAAAATTTAAAACAGAGATAACAAAAGATAAATAAAATTAAATTGTAAATTTTTATTAAATATTAAAAAAATTAATGCTAGAGGAATATAATAACCTTTAAAATATATAAATCATTTCAAAATTTACACTTTATATCACAAAATGCCAACGAAAAAGATAAAATTTTAAAAGAAATGAAAACTACAATATTTTTATAATCTCAAGAACTAAATTAGCGATTTTGTCAACATTTTAGCCTTTTAGAATATAATTTTAAAATATTAATATTTATAATTTTGAAATGAAGAAAATAAATAATGAGATAAATTAAATTTAAAATTTTTAAAAAATTATGAAAATTTAATAGTCCTTTAAAAAATATAAATTATTTAGATTAGTTAAAAGATAATCAAAATTTACATTTTTGTCACATAAGACTAGCAAAAAATAAAATTTTAAAAGAATAACAAAAAACGCAGCACTTTTACAAAATTAAAGACCAAAATTATAATTTTCTTAAAAATTAAATCAATTTGCAACTCCCTCTTGATCTCAACAGCCTAAATGTAATTTTCCTAGATTTTAAACTACTTAAAATTTCTCAAAAACAATAGATGTTGGATAAAAAGTAAAATATTTTTTATTTAAGTTATACAAAATGTGTAATAAAATAAATTTTAATATTAACATTTTATAGAATTTTAATATTATCAGTTTAATATTAAAATTTATATATAATATGTTCCGTAAAATTAATTTTTTTAAAGTTAAAATTAATCTGAAATGCTTTAAAAATAAGTATACAGAACACAAAAATCCAACTTTATAGCAAATGATATTCATTCATCATTCATGAAGATCATTTATATCATTCAATTCTATGTTCTAAGTCCAAGGTTGATTAGCAGTGCTTAATAAAAAAAACATACATATATATATAACTAGTATATATATATATATATATATATATGTATATATATATATATGTATATGTATATATATATATATATGTATGTATATATATATATATAATATTTTAATGTAATAATTATATATAAGTATTAAAATATTCTCCTATTACACATTTGACACCAAACTTTTCATATCAGTTATCTTAAATATCTTTATCTCACTAATTTGTAACATCTAAGCTAACTCTTCCACAGACTGGGCCTTGAAAACCAGGCCCAATAGGAAGGTGGGTCGGGCTTACCTATGTCTATTGAGTAAAGCCCAGTGAGTAAAAATAGCTCTCGGCCCAAACGACATCAGACAACGAAAGACGACAAAGGGATCAGGTTAAATTCGGTTTCAGATTCGTTCCTAAAACAACATTTTAGAACCGCATCGAGATTCAATTATAGTCAAGTTTGTTCCAAGTTGACATGTATTGGATAAGATTTGAGTCGAGTCAGATTGGAACTAAATATCTCAACATTTTAGACATTAATGCTTTATGCACAAACTTGTGTTATGAAAAAAATTAATCTAATAGTTTAACAAATTCATTTAAAATTAATTTGATAGGATTTGAAAATCGAGTGAGCTTCGGTTGACACCACCATTTGATTAAGAATAAAAAAAAATAGATTTTTTGTTATAAGTTTTTTATAAATTACATCTAGGTCTCTAAAATTATGATATGATTTTATGCAGATTGGCGTTTAAAAATTTTTAATATCATCCCCCATCACTCTCCGCCGCCGTCAGCCTCCTCCTCCTCCTGTCGATGCGATCAATCATGTAAAATTTCATGTCTTAGATGCAAATGTATTATCTACTTTAGGGAATTATATAACTTGATTACTTCTCAGGATGTCATACATTTTAATACTACTCCAGTTCAAATATATTTAACTACTAAATTTTTCATTATTAGCCTTATAATTTTACTCTAAAAAGCTCATTTACAGCTTAAAATCATATTATTTAATTATATAGCTCAAAAAATTTCCTCCTTTTTTGGCATAAAATGGTTCATTTATATCCCTCTACTTAAATACATGTCAGGAGCCGCTCCTTATCCAAGTAATTCTAATTTAATTATATGAATATCACCCAAGAAGTAATCGGTCTCCGCTCTTTTCAATTACAAATCATGATAAATCATTAGAAAGCGATTCCTCTCTGCCTCTCCCATCTCTCTTTAGCGAGCAAGCTGAGGAGGGGTGAAGGGTGAAGGACCCTTCCCCCTCCCTCCCTCCTATTCTTCCGCGGCTAAGCCAAGGAGGGGCTAAGGATCCCTCCCTCCATCTCTTTTGCAACTAAGTCAAGGACGGGTGTAGACTCCAACACCTTTCCTCCCTATCCAAAGAAAAAGATGAGAAATGGATAGAGAAAAGAGGGATTTACATATATATATCCCTTAAATTATCTTGAATTACATATTAAACCCCTTATTTTTTTAATTTTACAACTTAACCCCCTAAATCATCCAATAACGAAAACTAATAGAATACATGTATTTGTAAATATATTTATAATATTTTGTATATACATATTATTGGTAATAAGCATCCAAATAATTATAATCAGCAAAAAATATCTATTAAAAATCTTGTGAAAGACCTAAATATGTTATTTTTGGATGATTTAGGGAGTTAAGTTGTAAAATTAAAGAATGAGGAGTTTAATATGTAATTTAAGATGATTTAAAATAAGTGTTAAAATTATTTTATTTTTTTATTATATATTTATTCATGGAAGTCATTTAAATAAATTTATATGAAATGTATAACATAACCCAGGAACTAAATTAAAAACACAACCTATCTCAAAGGTCTAGATGTTAACAAATTAAAAACGTGAACTTACATGATGTTATGACATAACTTTAAAGACTTACATGTAACTTAACTCTATTTTTCACAATAATCTTATCTTGATCAATGAGAAATTCAACGAGCGATATTTATTTACAATATTATTTTTTACCTTTGAGTAAATTTTTTTATATATAATTTGCAATATAATTGACTATGCCACAAGTTTAACAATTCCACTTCTTTAATTTAGAAACTCTTGATATCTCAAACCTTCTTTCATGATGTTTGTCGACGCCCTTTAAACATCATGGGATGAGATCTTCTCTAATGGTCTTTTTAGTTACCTCAAACTTCATGAAGAACAAGGTTATCCTCATCAATGCCAACAATTACTCCTACTCCTATGAAGCAAAAGTTCAAAAAAAGATTTGAAAAATTCTGTGAAGCAAACAACCAGCCACTTAACAACTTTATAAATCAAGATTATGCATGTCAACCTTTTATAAGAATATATTCTATTCGTAATATAACTTTTATTTTCTTGTGCATATAGGACTACAAACTCATGGTAGACTTACGGATGGCGGCAGGCGACAATTGACTTTTTCGGCGAAGGCGGCGGTCAACATCTTTGGCCAAGGTAGCGACTACTTTGGCAAGTATGACAATCGACTACTTCAGTGAAAGTAACGATCATCTTCTCAGACGAAAGCATTGGTCAGCATCTTTGGTGAAGGCAAAAAGAAATTTTGATCGACATCTTCGCCTATTGTCCCTTACAATGTCACCAAATTCGGAATGAGAATCAGCTATCGGATGGAAATTCCTCCGATCTGGGCAGTTGGAGAAGGTAGCGAAAATATTACCTAGGAATAGGATTAGGGCAAGCAACCGTGAGTAAGCATCATGAGTAATTTAATCAAAGGGAAGAACTAAAAAAATATTTTTACTGAGGGCAAACAAGTAAATGTTTTATAAACTTGACATCTGTAACTATGAAAGACCTACTAGCACGTTTTTTTCAAACTAAAAGATCAGTTTTTTACATTGTAATAATTGAGGAACCCATTTGCACATACAGGCAAACAAGAGGGACCTAGTTGCTATTTGCCCTTTTAACTTATCATGTGAATTGTCTTGAAGATTTACCACTCTATCAATGCCTTATTGATTAAGCTCTATAGGTAATAGAACATGATCCTCCCCATGTCAACTCCACGTGTAATAGGTCCACAAAGCAATCTTTTTATTAGTAAGTAAACATTCGCTTCTTCATATATACGTTCTATAATATCTATTATTGATACAAAAACTACATGGACTAAGATTTTTCTAAATGGTGCTGGTCTGTAAAAAAACTTCAAAAGTCATTTAAGGGCATTTGATTCAATATTATTTTGATATTATGTCATATTATTTAAAAAAAATATTTATTTGATTTGATGACATCTTTAGCTAACATCTTCCTTTTGGAATCACATTATGTGTTAAAGAGTCTCCATTTGAACTGACCTACTTATGGTTCCATGGCATCTGAGTACTACTGTAAAACTTTGAGTTACTGCTGTACATTGTGCTCATTTGACATAGGTGTTATATTACATTTAGATTTATTTCTGTTGGATGTGAAGGATGGATGCATCACAGAGTTCATCATTGTTCTTGTTATGCTTTCAGTGTAAGGTTTTTCAATGAGAAATGTCATTTTTCAGGCCATTGGCAAATCAAACATCAAGGCTGTTAAGTGACAGAATCGTGATATCTTCATTGATTATGCTATGAAGTAAGATAACAGCGTAACCACATGAATGATCAATGAAAAACCATTTGAAATCAGAGAAGACAAATTTCACAAAACGAATGATCACTAAAAAAAATCTATCTGAAATCAGAGAAGAAAGATTAAAGATTAAGATGTTACCTTGTCGCCCTGTATCCAAAAATAGAAAAGCGGAATCCCAGGTGAGGCGCAGCAGAGTCGCGAAGAGAGGCAGCGAAAAGCGGAGGAGGTTGGCTGCGAGGCGAGTGTGCGCGGTGGAGGAAGGTTGGGGGAGAGATAAGAAGACTAGTGACGGAGGAGGGTCGGCGGCGAGGCGGTGGGAGTGGCGAGGAGGTGATGATGGGCGGAGAGACGGCAGTTTTGGGGAGAAATAGACGACCGGCGGCGGCTTCGAGAATTGAGAAATTAGGGTTTCTTAGAAGTCGTAACTCGTAATGCATTTGGGGGGAAAAAAACTGAGAATTGAATAAAAAATTATATAAAAAATAAAATAAAATTAATCTAATGATAAGCGAGTTGAACTCAACTCAAACTTAAAATTTTTTAAGCTAAAGCCAACTTAAAATTCACTTGAAGCCAAAAAAAAAAAGAATTATATTTACATATATTTTAAAAAAATTGTAAATAATGTAAAAAATATAAATATTATAATATCATATCAAAGCTGAACTTCTATTATATAATATGGATTGAGTATGAATCAAGCGAAAGTTAATGGGCCTGTAACAATCAGAGATTGAAGAGGACGAAGAGTGATCATCGAGATGATATCTATAGACAAGGAGCAGCTCTTGATAGTTTTCTAAAAGACGGAGCACATGAATAAATTATTCATAAAGAGAATGAAATTTCTGAATTTTATAATTAAATATTGTAATTCTAAATAGTACATAGAAGCATTTTTTAGAATAAAATCACAAAGCTAATAATGAAAAACTTCGTAATTAAGTTTTTTTGAACTAGAATAGTACTAAAATGAGTTACGTCCTGGGAAGTATTTGAGTTGCGCAATTCCCTAAATCTAAAGCTAATAATATCTCTATATTTAGATCATGGAATATTCACAATATATTTACTAAATTAATGTTTTTGAGTCTATTTACATTTTATATCGAGCACTGAGTTGTCTCTCGAAACCATTCAAGTCGAGCTCAAATTGGAGTGAATTTCGAGCTAGGTTGGAGCTATGAGTTATTTTTATAGTCTTAATTAAATAAATGGTTTTAAAATTATATATAATGTAACATAAAATTAATTAATATTTTAAAGATTGTGTTAAGATGTCATATAAAATAATTACTTTTATTAAAAAGTTTTTTAGATGAAATAAACAATTTCCTTTAAAAAGCATATCTTGTTATTATTTTAAATTAAAATGTTATGAGATCGTATGAGGTCTCATTTATTTTCAGGGTATTGATAAAAAAATCATTTTCAAGGTAAATTGCATATGAATTCTTAAAGTTAGAATGGCATTGCAAGGCAGTCCCAATATTTTAAAAACTTTAATATAGGCTTTAACTATAGTTTTGGTCTGTTTTTCAAAATATTATCTTTTCAGCTGACCTTAGTTAATAGAAAATATGAAAATTAATTTTTTAAACTAATTTAAATTACTTATATATTTTAAAGTACCATTATATCTATTTTATTCTCACTGTTTTTAAAAACTTTAATTAAATTCTAAAATTTAATATCCTTAATTTTATTTTCTCTGAACTAAAATTTTAAAACTAAAAAATATTAATAATAATAATATTTTAAACAGTTAAAAATTAATTAATAGAATAATATTATAGTATAATAATAAAAAATTAATAATTATATTTAATTGGGACCAAAATTCAGGGCTGTTGCAATCCAAGGATTTCAATCTAAGTTTAAAAAAAATTAGAACTCATGTACCATCTCCTTCATATCTTAGGGTCTCAGATGCAATTTGCTCTTTTTTTCATGAGATATTTACCAATATGTCACACTATTTAGCTTTATTTACGCATTATCCATCCATTTTTTTATCAATCACGCTATGCACACTTAAAACATTATAAAGTTTACATACACATATTTGAGTTAAAACTTAATCAAAATCAATTTGAAAAAAATATTTCGTTAGTAATTTATTAAAATTATATTTTTATCCTTAATAGTATATATTTTTTTTTTCCTTAATACCACACTAAAGCACTGATCTATCTTAAAATTAACTCATGTTGCGCATGTCTCTTTTCTTTGCCACCACCTAAACATCAAAGTTTTAGGATTTTCACTCAAAATATATTTAAATACTCTTAAAATAATATAATGAACGGCTCAGATTTTTGTGACCTAATTATAGTTAGGTTATTAGAAAATTATGATTACTCATTATAATGAACATAAGTTAAAATATGTGTATATAAGATTTTATAATATTTTGAGTGTGTATAGTATAATTACCAAAAAATTGATGATTAATGCATAAATAAAGTTAAATGATATGGCATATACGTAAATATTCATTTTTTTAATTCATTTGCTCAATTATGGAGTGAGAATTTAGGTTGACTTATTTTTTAATAGTTAAATTAAACTAAATATTTGCAGTATATAATTCTATTTTACTTTTTTAAGGATATGTGGCTGTTACCGTAGGAGATGATTTTGTAAAAAAAAAATATTTATTTTTTATTCCAAAAGTCAATATTATTTTTTAATCCCCCTTTTAAAAATTCCTTCTCAGCAGGGACTTAAAAATTGATTTTGCAGTCAAACAAAGTCAATAATTATAAAAATAAACAGTTGAAACTTCAATTATATATATATATTTAATTAATCAATTAAGGATGACAGCTAATTAAAGAAGTATTCTCTGTGAAGATCTCGAAACTACTCTGGCCTGGCATTAAAATTCTGTCTAATTTTTATAATGACTAAATAATTAAACACATATATATATATATATATATATATAATATAAAATAAAAAAATATTTGTATATTTATATATTTTACTATTCAGGTAGATTAATATCATACAGATGCCGGCCATGCACGCATGCGTATAATTTTCCGTAACATTTTTTATATCATTATAATTATATATTTCACGTTTTTTTTTTAATATTACAATATATAAATTATAATTTTTTTAATATTACACATAAAAGCTAAAAAATATATGAAATATAATATTTTATACTTATAATATAGAATTTAAAAATAAATATGCGGAATTTAAATATATTAGTATGAAATGTTATATATGTAAATGTTCTTTTTTTTAGCAAATTGCATCTAGGATCTTAGAAAATATTACAAATATATTCTGATTTTTAAAAAGTTTGATTTAGGCTCAAGAGATTGTAAAAGTACTATTATTTAATCCTAATTAAGATATAATTATTAATTTTTTATTATTATATAGTAAAATTATTATTAATTATTACTTTTTTGAGTTTTTAGAGTATAATTTATAAATATTTATATTTATATTTTTTAGTTTTAAAGTTTTAGAGTAAAAATATGCAGGAGAAATTAAATCCTAGATTTTTGTTAAAATTGTAGTGAAGGGTGGAAATGAAAAGGTATAATGATCATTTAATTTATAAATCATTCAAATTAATCAAAAATAATAATTTTTAATATGTAAGATTTGATTTAAGATGCACCGAGAGTTTGATTTTATTTCGATAAATCTTATTTAAGTTAAAACATAAGTTAGATATGATTTATTCAAATAAAATATAAGAATTTTAACTAAAGTGTGTTGATTGTAATATTAAAATAAATGAGTATGTATTATATAATATTTAACTTTAGGATGTCTCATATATTTCTTGAAAGGAAAAAAATTAATATTCTTATTACAGAAGTAATTTTTATTAGCATATATATATATATATATATATATATATAATATATTATATATATATATTATGAAATTGAAAAAATTCTAAATACTGTGAAATTTATATTTTAAACATTAAACTCTAAATTTTCTGTTATGTATATTATCTCACACACTTGAATGCATATAATATAATATATATATATATAATATAATACATATATACTATATATAGTACTAATTACCACTAACATACTAATATTACTATCTACCACTACTCACTGGACTAAAGTTTTTAGATTTTGTTGACAAAAATAAAAATAAAATTGAAAATTTTCTGTATACAGACAATAACAGCTGAGTATTTGTTGTAAAAATAAAATAATTTTGTGTGCATAATACATATGGATCCTGCAGATCTTTTTAACAATAAAAAATTGATGATTAAAATAAACTTTGTTTTTTTTGAAAATGATTAAAACAAATTGATTGCTTAAATTAAATGTTACAGAACATATATTATAAATAATTAATTAACACAAGTTCTAAATGAAATTATTTAAATCATACCTATGCATGATACTTAATTATAATTAAGTTGTTCAGAAAATAAATTAATGTTCTCGGCATTTTCATGCATCACAGCATTTAAAAGTATATTTTTTTATATTAATATTTAATTCAAAAAAATCTAATGAAGTCCAAAATGAAAACTTAATTATATCTAACTGGAATCAATTGAATTTTTATTACTATGTTGATTTCATTAATTCAATAATGAACACAACAAAAGCCAAAAAGCACTAATGTAAGTCCAATTGCACCACTTTGATTATGAAAACTATTTGTGATTACAAAATTTTATTTAAAGATCATATATATATATATATATATATATATAGAAATTAATATGATGGTATACTAATAAATAGGGATAATTACTCGCATGGTACATTAAACTAAGCTATTTTAAATACCTTTAAAATTATTTTACGTGCATGCGGTTAGACAATTGGATCACTTTAGAATGCATTTGGCTCCAACAATCAGCCATTTTGACAATATGACAAAGGACACCTACATCTAGAATTGAAGTTTGTACGTAACGAGAGCAATTGAGAATAACATGATATGGCTTGTTAAGAATTGAACTATTATTATTTTTGCAATTGATTCTTAGTTATTTGTTGCACTTATGAGCGAATGACTAATATAATTGATCATACAAGTGGCTTATTCCTTGACACTATGCATGGCAGTGTTTCTATAGGGCTTGAATGGGATAGAGAAAGACTGCGATGGCTATATGTTTGCGACGGAGTTGCAAGAGAGAGCTATAATCATCCGAAAAGCCTACATTAACTATGGAGAAGATAGGTTTTGCTTGGGGAAAGATAATTCCTACACAACTAAGGATTCAAGTGTTCTAATAGAAGATAAGCAGAAACGTCATTAATTCTATTATGGCATGGCCTCCTCCAAGATGACTAGTGGCATTAAATCTCTGTTTATAGAGATGTGAATTTGAAGAGAGCATTTATCTCTTAGGAAGTGATGATAAACTTCATGGTAAAGTAATAAGCATACTTCAACAAAGTAACAAAAGGAATAAGCGCCTTCTTGTTGAGGTTGTGACTTTTTATTATTGTTGGCATGCTTGCAACACTGAGGTGCATAGAGGGCTGGTTTCTTCAACCAATGCTATTTGCAGCTATAGTGCTAAACAACAACTTGATGTATTCTAAGAGCTACCGAAACTCATATCTAATCGTCTCTTTAGGGGCATATATCTCAACTAAAGATGCATGGGCTCTCCAACTCGTAGATAGTTCAAGATAGAGACATTGCTAGAGTGGGCCTCATCATTGAGACCATGCAGATTTGTCCATCAAAGGGGGCGGTAGACATATCATCTCAAGTATATACTATTTCTATTGTAAACATGTGGGAACATCTGAATGATTCTATGAAGATTTTATAACTTATTTATCAAAGAATATAATAACACCGCAATCAGACACAGGCTAGCATATGGTTAGAATTAAGTATCAGTAGAGGTCAATGCTGGGAATAGTGTAAACCAAATTCACTTGGAGTTGAAAGGATTGGACACTTTGACTTTGGTAATTGTATGGTCCAAGTATCTCACTTATCTGGCTCTCCCTAGTTGGATCGTTCGGTCTCCCACGTAGCTAGCTAGGCTTGAGCTGGTCCTACAGTAACAACAAAGTGCTCGGACCGATTCCTGCCAAGACCACACACGACACGAGGGATTTAGTGCTAGAGCAAACATATTCTTTTTTTCCTTCATTTAGTTTTTATAAATTCTCATAAACATTATAATGAAAATAATGCATTTTATTATTTGATGTGTGTTGTCATTTTAGAATATTATTGTTGTGAAAAAGATATGATATTTTCTCAAAATTTTTATAGCACAATACTAAAAGGAGATGCGAATTAATTAATATATATATTTTTACTTGCTTTAGCTCAAATTTAAAGGATTAAGTACTATTTCAAATAGTTTTTTTACATATATTTTATTTTATATTAATATTATATTAACGTAGACAGGTATTTGTGCAAAATGAATTAAGATATCAATAGATAACATGTAAAACAGCTAATTTATTACTGCATACGTGGTATTCATGAGTAATTAACACAAATCAAGGTAAATTTTAAATTTCATTTCATGTATAAATGTGTAGATCGATTTCATGCACATTTTATAGGACTTCATTGCGGGGTTCACATAAGTGAACCGGGCTGGCCGAGGATCCGGTCCGTCCGCCATGAACCGAGCCCGGTTCAAACAGCTGCCGGCCGAAAGGCAGCCTCCGGAATGCCATCTTTGCCCCTCGATCCTTCTCCTTCCTCCAGCCCGAAGACCGCGCTGACGATCCCCAGGATCTTCTTCTTGGCTTTTTCTTCAAACCCCACGCGACAAAATCCCATCTTTTTTCTCCTTCTTCGATCCCCACCTTCTTCATGGAAGTGATCGACAGCAAGCCTTGCTCGCCGGAGGGGGCCGGCGCTTCCCGCCGGACATACGACTGTATCTTCTGCAAGCGCGGCTTCTCCACCGCGCAGGCGCTCGGGGGCCACATGAACATCCACCGGAAAGATCGATCCAAGAGGCGTAAGGACAACGTCGATTTCGGCGATCATGTGCTGCTGGCATCGGTGGCAGAAGAGCCGTGCTGCCTGCATCGCCTCATCTCCTTCTGCTCTCCGCCGCAGCTGGAGCCTCTCGAAAGCTACAGCATGTGGTTGCCCACGTCTACTTCCGGCGCTCGGGACGTTAGGGCCTGCCGGAGGCTGCCGGAGCTCCTGCTCTTCGGCGAGAGGACCAACCTTGGGTTTCAATATGGAGCAGATCAAGTTGTGGGGATGCAGAAAAGCAAGAGGAACGGGGAGGGGGAAGGCGATGAAGTGGATTTGCGGAGCTACGACTGGTCTCGCAATTACCGCTTGAAGTTCTAACTGCAATTATACATATATATATCATATATAATATATATATATATAGTATATATATATGTTATATACATATATTATATAATATTAATAATATATATATAAATGTTTATTATTTTGATAAGACATGTTATTCTGGGATTGTAGAGGCTTCTGGTGAGAATGCCAGTAATAATCAATGAAACACTGGAATTATGATTAATTATATATATATGCCTTCAATTAGTTGCTATTATCTACACTTCTTCTATATATATGTCATGCACACATCATATTTTGTTGATAGTTTGCGATCCAATTGTGATTTAATTGTGATTTTATTGAAATATTCAAGATTACTTGAAAATTCAAGAGCATTTACTCGAGTAAGAACTATATGTGTTAGGATACATAAAACCAATATTAATAAATTTAGTTGTTATTATCTACACTTCTTCTATATATATATATATGTATATATATATTTTGTTGATAGTTTGCGATCCAATTGTGATTTAATTGTGATTTAATTGAAATATTCAAGATTACTTGAAAATTCAAGAGCATTTACTCGAGGAAGAACTATATGTGTTAGGATACATATAACCAATATTAATAAATTAAAATATATTGATGATATAGTAAAATAATAAATAATGAGAAATATAGGGACAAGAACTTATAAATTTACGTGAAAAAATCTAATACAAGCAAAAAAAGAAGATCATTATATTTTTAAAAAATTGAGTATAGAGAGGAGATTACTTTTGGTAGTTACAAGTTATTTAGGATAACTCTGCCCGCTAGCAATTAATCAAACTACTATATATATATATAGTAAAATAAACCCTAGGCTCAAAACTAGTTCGTCAAAGTCAATAAGTTCATATTCAAAAATTCAATTTTCACATTAGTTTTTCTCCAAGAAATGTTGCACCGCGTGAGCTCTTTGAGACAAACCTAGCGAATTAAATAGAGTTCTAGTCATTAGAGGTGTGCAAATAAACCTGAAAAACTGAGTATCAATCCGAAATCTAACTGAATCGATTAATTCAGTTCGGTTCTAATTCACCAAAGTACTCTAACGATGTATGTAAGTACTGGTTCTCCGCTCATTAGTTTGATTCTTCAACTTGAATATTTCTCAAGGTATGAGTCCCCGGCCCAATTATAAATTATAATAAAGTTGATAGTTCGACTGAGAGTACTGATTAAGTGGTCATGCATGTAAGATTGAACTCTCATAGGTGCATGTTTGTCTCATTCTACCATGATTGCATGAGAGGATTACAAGAGCAGTTAAGTCACGTTGCACCACATATACTTGAGCAGGCAATTGATCGTATGCGGTTGACAGGTTAATTAATAAAATAACTCTTAATTTGCAAGGGAAGTAGATCCATAATTATATTGAGGGAGATATTGTTCGGATACACATGATCGGAATTATTTCACTCTGCATGACCAACAATTAATCAATTGAGGTGTTAATTATTTGTTTAACTAGTTTAAACTTAACCTAACATATTACATCACACATAAAATTTAATATTAAATATTAACTACATTTCATATTATGCATATAATTTAAAATATAAAATTAATTTTATTTCATATTCTATACGCATACCAAAACAATAACTAGCTTATATCATGTCTCTCACACATATTATAACATAATAACTAATTTTATTTCACATCATTGATCAAAACCTTCAATAAAAAAAATTCTTCTTGTAAGTTTAATTTTAATATTATTAAAATTAAATTTTGCAAATAAATAGGCTAGCTCTTAAAGGGTTGAAATTTATCCATTGGCCTAATTAGCCATTGGATGTAATTAGAAGATATCCACACACACACAAAAAATATATATATATATATATATTTACATAATTTAAAATGTAAAATTAATTTTATTTCATATTCTATACGCATACTAAAATAATAACTAGCTTATATCATGTCTCTCACACATATTATAATATAATAATTAACTTTATTTCACATCATTGATCAAAACCTTCAATAAAAAAAATTCTTCTTGTAAGTTTAATTTTAATATTATTAAAATTAAATTTTGTAAATTAATAGGCTAGCTCTTAAAGGGTTGAAATTTATCCATTGGCCTAATTAGCCATTGGATGTAATTAGAAGATATCCACACACACACTATAAATATATATATATTATATATATATATGTATATGTATATGTGTTCCTCAATATTATATATCAAAACTATGTGAAGATCTGCACTAATATTGCCAAAGATCTCTTGAGAGGATATTTGTATGCAATTTTGCAATAATACAAAATGCAATATTTAATTATTTAATTAGTTAGAGGGATAAAGATTAATCTGAATAAATAAAGCTGTGGCAGTCAATAGCCGTAAGTCAAAGCCATGATTTTGTGCCATTTGGAAAATGAAATACGTAAAATCATGCAAGCTGGAAAGAATATTATCCTTATAAATATGAAAAATGAGCATTTTTTTTATAGTTTACAGTTTTTTTTTATTGCATATAGTTTACAGTTGACATTGATGTTGTTTGTCTTACTGTGTGATCTTATAGGTACACTGCATGCAGAAAAAATCACAAGTATTATTCTTATAATCATCTTCATTATCATCAAATATATAACTCTTTTCAATATATATATGATAGTATTCGATCTGATCATCAGCCTATTTTCAATGATAATAATATATTCTTGTATGCACATATATACATATTTATATATATTAATACATACATGCATATATCTATTTGTTCGCCTCGGAAATTAACTTTGACCTACGTTATAATTAATTATTCTTATAGGTAATATTATATGTAAATTTTAATATTAAACTAAAAATATATCAAATATTACATAAAATTCAATATTAAAATTAACTTTATTTCATATTCTATATAAATTCTTAAAAAAATACTTAACTATATAATTATCTTTATCTCAAATTACTCACAAATTTTGAAATTATCTTTTTAGTCAAATTAAAAGAAAAATTTAATAGTATGCATCTAAAACTAATTTCTAGAAAATGTAAAATATTTGTAGATCTGAAATTAAATTTTTACATTATGAATTTTATAATGGAGTTATAAACATAGCATTTTTTTAAAGAAGTTAATTTGACCTATTATATTCTTTTAATTTAGTTTACCCAATTAATATTATATTATGTATTCTTTGCTACTTTTAAAAAAAATTTGAAGCTTTTCAACCTTGTCTTGTTGCCAGGCTTCCTCAAGAGTTTATCTAATCCTCCCACTTGACAAGAGATATATACATGCAACTAAATAAATATATCTATTAAAAAAATAAAATTTTTTCATAGATGTCACAAATATTTCTATGACATCACACATATATACAGTTTCATTAAAAAAAATTAATTATTACATAAATAAAAAGAATATATATGTAATGTAATATATATACCATGATTTCATCTGACATGCATATTTGTCTCTAAAAAATTTATATTTAATTATAAAACACCATATCTTTCTTCAATGGGTCTCTCAAAAACATTTTATATAATACAACTAATTATTAAAATTACCACCTTGCATCAAAACCTAATCTCTAACTACAAATTTTTTTTTTACAATAAAAAAAAACTACAGATTTTTATCCACCAATTAAATAATGGGACAAATGGATTGAGTATAGTACTGTTCTTTCTAGCTAGACCTGTTAATTAGGCTAACTTCAACTTAAAAATCTACTCGAAATTAGGTTTAACTGACTTGAATCAAACTGATTTTATAACTAACAGCTTCAGTTCTAATTATATTAGATCAACAAACTCTTTATAATCATGTCAATGACCATTAATTGTAGGTTTGTTTGGAAAAACAGTAACAGTTTTTGCTGTGAAAAGGGGAATGAGATTGATATAACAAAATAATAAATAACGAGAAATATAAAATAAGAATATAGATTTACAAGAAAATTTTCAACATCAGAGAAAAATTACGGAAAAAAAAAGGATATCTCACTATATATATCAATTAAATATGCGTATAAAGAAGATAAGTGTCAGCTATAAGTTATTCAAAATACTATATATTGTCTTAAAAAATAGAATGATATATTTAAAGAAAATAAATTTTAAAATAAAACAAGTATGTACGGAGGGCTTACGTACATCACCTAGTCCCAAATTTTAATTTTTATGTTATTTGTTTTAACTAAAATTATTGCATTGCGAGCTTCTTGGTCTAGATCAAATAGGATTCATCGAGTTACCAATCTCTATCGGAAAGATAGTCCGACATTAGCAAGTTATTTGTCTATTTTTCTTGTTTGCAAATGCAATTTAGTGCTGAAATGTGTATTTGGATATATAATTAATAGAGGGCAATAGAAAATAAAAGGAAGGTAAAATTAATATTAAATAAATTATTGAATCAAATACTTGAATTTAAAATTCAATTGTGGTTATGGTTATATCTCTGTATGCCTTAATTTTCAGAAATTTTGTTAAATTCGGAAATTTTAGCAGTAATAGTGAATTTGTTGTAAATAAGTTCACTCAGTTGATATGAAAAAAGACAATTTTCCTCTTTAATTCTCTATTATATTGAAATTTTTTTCCAGTGAGCTCTATGGCTTTTCCTATAATAATTTTCATATAAATTTTTGTGCTCATTATTTTATTTATTTCTTTTGTGCTTTTACTTATAATGTAATCTTTTTGTGTTAGTTTATCTAATTTTTTCAATTTATTGAACTATTTAGCTCGATCGTCCATTGCACTTGTGCGGCTGTGCCACTCTTCTCCAACAAATTGGTACTGAAAAATTGGATACGAACACATGATTGTGAAGGTGAGTTGAATCGCGAGATATCTTTGGAAATTTGAGATTTTGTTATTCCCTTGTCTCTAAAATATAATGAAATAATTTTTAATTTTTAGCTAGATGTTATATCTGGATCCACACACCATCATCTGGACAGTCCACGTGGGAGCTTACGTGGCGTCAACGTCACAAATCCTCCGCGCCGAACAAGAGATGTTCCACCCCGAACAGCATACGCCGAAGAGATGGAGACGAAAAGAAAGGACCAGAACTGACCTGTGCCTGACAGCAATCGATCGAGGACCATCCTGCTATCAAGAGGCATGGGCTCTCCCGCCATCAGACCGTACTATCCGTACATCGTACGGCAACGGGCAGGGAATGGCCTCCCTCCTTCCCCTACGGGCATTAATGGGCTGTCACTACAACTGTAGGTCGTTCGGCTGAAATGACTGAACAGAGTAGATCAGGATATATATCCTGATCTACTCTGTCAAGTCATTTCAGCGAACGACCTACAGTTGTAGTGACAGCCCATTAATGCC
>KZ451886.1:4066537-4123113 GCA_002786265.1 Apostasia shenzhenica | reverse complement strand
TATATATATCTCATTGTAATAGCCTTAAAAAGGGGGCTGAACCCAAGAAACCCTTTGAGCACATTGTAACCAAAGAGAAAAGTAATTCTAGTGATTTTTAAAGCCTCCTCGAAAGGAGCCGTGGTTTTTCCGCCTAGCCGGTTTTCCACGTAAAAAATCTTGATTGTTTCTCGTCATAACACTAGAGGTATCCCATCATCTTCTCCAACTAGAGTATTGTATTTTCAATAGTGATCAGAAAGAGCTTCTTTGGGTGTTGCCATGAAAGAGTATGGGAGAGCTTCTTTCGATGCGCTAGCTGAAAAAGGAACTAGTTTTTTCTTTCATTCTCTATTATATTGAAATTTCTTCTTGTGAACTCTGTGGCTTTTCTTATAAAAATTTTCACATAAATTCTTGTGTTCATTGTTTTATTCATTTCTTTTGTGATTTTACTTATGTAATCTTATTGGGTTTGCTAGTTTATCTAATTTTCTCAATTTATTAAACTATTTAGCTCAACTGTCCACTGCAATTGTGTCACTCTTCTCCAACAAACTAGTATTGAGAAGTTGGATAGGAATACAAGGTTTGTGAAGATGAGTTGGATTATGATGATATTTTGCTTGGTAAAGAGAAGAAGCTAATTTCTATCAAAAAAAAAAAAAGAAACAAAGATAAAGAAGCTAGCACTTTATTATGTCATTTGAATAATAGGAGAGCATAGATAAAAATGTGCTATTCTGTGTTCAACTAGTGTTGTTAAATGAAACCTTTCATGATTAGTTGAAGGAGAAAAGTAGTAGTTTTGTGGCTTAGATTAGAGCAATAATGCATGATAAAGAGTATTAAATAAATTCTTTCTCAAATGATAGTACGCTCATTTGTTGTTCGAAGATAGCAACATCAATGCTCTATAATAATTAAAAAGTATATTGATGAATTTGAAGTTGAATTAATGAAGAGTTAGCTCTAGTTTTACTTTATTCGCGTTTTCCTTTTTATGAGATTTTTTGAGGCTATCATGCTTTTTAGAAGGAAATTTATCACCACAAAAAATCTATCATAAGCACTATTATCGAAAATAATTTTGGACTCAAAAGTAATTTTTGAGACAAAATTACTATCAAAAAAGTATTTTATAATCGAAGCACAAATCAGGACCAAAGTGATACTAATTTAAAAAATAACAATAATAATAATAATAAATAAATTTTTTTAATCATTTTACACAAATTTTAATATAAAAAAACATTATTTTACTTCACATACTCAATAATTTTTAATAAAAATATATACTTTATTTTACATCCTAGATCAAAATATTCGAAATTGTGTGAAAATATATACTTTATTTGGTTAATATTTGTAAGTAAAGTAAATTTTAGCTTTACATAATTATGGATATTTTCTATTTATTAAATTTAGTTAAGTTATAGTTTACTGTCATATATCTTGGAATAATCAAGATGAATTTAAGTAAAAGTCACAACTTTGCACCCACATTAGTGATAAAAAAAGAGTCTTACTATATATCCCTAATAATAACTAATTCATAAATTGACTCATCATAATTTAAGATTTTAATATATTTGATTATTCAGTAGATTAATAACTTATCTATAAATTGAATTAATATAATTTAAAGTTTTAATATATTTGATTATTTAATAAATTTATTATTAATTTATTAAATAATTTAGTTTTTAAAATTTTAAATTGTGATGAATTAATTTATGAATCAACGTAATATTTTTCATAAAAAAATCAAAAAAATTCACTCCATTTGGAGCGGGGTGGGTGAAATTCTATCAAAAAAATGATAAAAAAGAGCATAATTTAATCCAAGTTAGCACATTTGTCAAGAAAATTAATGATGTAATATATTTTAAGTCAAAAATGACTATGTGGCATCTATTTATTAATGAATTTTAGTTAGTCTATTCTTTTGCATAGAGTCTACTTATTTATATTTATATTTGTATTTTACCTATATGTATTTCAAAAATATACACATTTATGTTAACATATAAATATATAATAAAATATTTAAAAAAATATCTAATTATGAAATATATATATACATATATACATATATATTTAGGTCTCATTTACCTCAAGCTTTTATTTTAGTCAAATATAAATTTAAACTATAAAAATTAACTTTATTTTATATTAAACACAAATACTAATATTTAAATTAACTTTATTTTACATCTCATATATTTTTTAATATTAAAATATTTTTTTATTAAATTTAAATAATAAAATATTTTTTTTTTAGAAAATAAATAGATTTAATAAATAAACTTATATTATCATCAAAAATTCAAAACTAACTTTTTTCCTTTTTTTTTTTGAAAACGTACTTTTTTTCCATTTTAAGTAATCACTCAGTAAATTTTACTTTCCATAAATGGATTGTTCTTAAAGCATGTAAAAATTTGAGGATTTGGATGAGATTTTCTACTTTCAAAATCAAGGTATATGTACGTAAATGCCCCTTAACATCACCCTAAATGATCCCTCCCTCACTTGACACGTGGCATAAATTTCCGTCAATTAGGATTCTAGGAATGACAACGGGGCGGGTTTGGGTCGGGTTTATAAATATCCATACCTGCCCCACTATATATTATTCATTACCTATATCCGTCCCATACCCGTTTCCGCCCTACCCCACCCCACCCCTAGTTTTCACAAACTTGTACCCGCTCTGCCCCGCCCAGCTCTGCCCCGCCCCTAGTTTTCACAATCATGTACCCTCTCCGCCCCGCCCCGCTCTGCCCCGTTTTCTTACTAATATTAATGAAGATTGAATTATTTTACTCTATTTGAAATAACAAAAATCGTATTTACATAGTGAATATTACACTATGAAAGCAAGACCTTACTTCATTTTCAATGTATTATTTTATTTGACTCTATATTAGCCTATATAAAAATAGATAAAAATATATACAAAACAGGACGGGGCGGGGCGGGTATAGTTGATTCATACCTGTACCCGCCCCATTTCATAACCGGGCGGGGCGGGTTGCGGCTCACGGGTAAAATTTTAGTACCTATATCCATCCCATTAAGAGCGAGTTGGGGCGATTTAATCAGGGTATAAATTGCCACCCCTACCGTCAATCTAGCGAGGTTGTCCTCAGCTCGTCAGGTCCACTTATGTTGAGTGCTCTTCCCATTTTGCCATCAAAATGTGATGGTAATTTCACAACTTGCCACTCCGTTCAACGGTTTAATTTCATCTGAAAATTGCAGAGGTTGTAAAAAAATAGCCATTGCCGTTATTCATTTAATTGGATTTTCTTTTTCTCCGCTGCAACATTCTAAGATATTTTAGTTTAAAATTTGTGAAATAAAATAATATTTTTTTATTAAAATTTACGTAAAATAATTAAAAAAATTTATTTATTTATTTATTATTATTATTACTTTTTAAACTAGTATCATTTTGGTTCTCGCGCTAAATAAGAATTTAAAACACTCTTAAAAAGTATTACTGTGTTTATGCGACTTGAAATTTTTAAGTTGCTTGTGCTTAAAGTACATCCAAATGACATTTTACATATTAAATTAATTATAAGTTGTTTGAAATGTAACTTAAAATTTAAATTGCTTCGAAAGTTTAGCTTAAAACTTCAAACTTACAATTTTCTATGAACTGTTGCCACACTTATCAGCAACTTAAATTCTGAAGTTGCTTATGCTTATAAATTTTCTAAGGTGGTAGAAGCTCTTTTAATAATTTCAATCACGTTGAAAAAAATATTTGTGATTTCACACTTTTTCTCGAGCATTTTTCTCGAGAAGCTAAGTTACAGAGGCACGAGACATATCGGGATGCAAATTGCTCTCTTGAATAAAAAAATGCTTCGAAGATTCATGTCATATAGTGGAAGAATTATTACGCATGGCAAGCGCATCACGTCAATTATTCACTCGTCAATTATACTACGGCACACAAATCAGCAGAGCCTGACATGTGTAGAATATCGTTTACGAGGTTAAGATGCCAAGCGCTCGGACAGTTTGTTAGAAAATCAGACTGTTCAGTCGCTCCAACCAAACAGTCTACTAAATTAGGTATGTATTCATCTAAAAATAATAGGTATAATTTGAAATCAGATAGGTATTATATATACTCACATCTTTTATAATTAATACCTATTTGGTCTCAACTCATAACTATTTTTTTTAAACAGATATTTATCTCAATACCTATTTAATTTGTTAGCCAAACAGGCACTTAGTATATTAGATTAAAAATTTATTTTTTTCCAGTTAAAATTGTTTTATTTCATATAAATAAAACATAAGTTTTATTTAATTACATAAGTTTCATTAAAATAAAAATATTTTTTTTCATAATTTATTAATTTTATTATTAAACTAAAAATTTTAAAAATAAATATATGTAATAAATATATCATATAAATTTTATTAAATACTTATGATGACAATAATTGTAGTTGAAAAGATTAAAATTCCTTTATACATGATGCCAGACAACTGCTAAAATCAGATCTAAATTGAACTCAAACCAAATTATTTTAGTTATGTTTTGATTCCCAAAATTATTGAACCGACTTTAGTTAATTCAGATTCACATTTTCATAGAACCGATCAGAACTGATTGAGTTACACTCTTATCAAGAATGACTAATTCGAACTCTTTTTCGGTGTGATGCCTATTAATATAAGGCCAATTTGGCGAAAACAAGAACCAAGAATACAGATATTCACAACGAAGAGTTGAGATTCGAAAAAAAAAAAGCTTAGTCAAAAAATAAAGCTCTCAGTTCTTTCGACTAAAGATCTTTATTTTATTTTTAAAAAAATAAAATAATATTTTACATCTCATTATATACAAATTTTAATATTAATAATAACTTTATTTTACATCAAATATAATTTTTAATATAATTAATTTATTTTATTTCGTATTATAATTTTTTAAAATTATTTTTTCTTCCCCAATCAATCAGAACCTAAAGTTTTATCTCCTTCAGAGATGAATATACTTAGATTTCAAATTAATATTCAATTTTTAGTTTTTTTTTATAAAATTCTGAGGTTAATTTGATGTCATACAAAATATCCTTAAAACAACTTTTGACCATTTTTTTCACCATTCACACACGAGAAAATTGACTAGAAGAGACAATCACAAAAAAAAAAAAAAAAACTAGAACAACATTTAAAAACTACATGAATATAAAAAAATTAAAAACATTACATTCAGATACTTGAATTTAAAGCTAATATCTAGATCTCTAAATGACATAATATATAAATTAAGTTTTTTTTGAAACTTTTATTTTTGAATTTTTTATTATTAAATTATTTTAAGATATTATTTTTACACTTCTCTCTTCCTTCTCCCGTGATCTCTCTCTCTTCTCTCTATCCTCTCTTGCTACCCTCCTCTCCGAAAAATTATTAGGTGCGAACAGTGCATCATCCGGAATCCAATCAGAGGGCGTCACGTGTGCCATACAGTTGGGTCCGGGCACACATGACGCCCTCTGATTGGGTTCTGGATGATGCACCGTCCTCCCCCCCTCTCTTCTCTCTCTCTCCCATTCAGCCCTCTCTCTTCCTTACTCTGTCTTCTCTCTCTCCCCCTTCTGCAGGATTGCAGGCGAAGGAAGACAACCTTTCTCCCTGCCCTGCTCTTCCGTCTCTCTCTCCCTCTTGTGGGGTTGCATCGATCTCTCCCTCCCCTCTCAGTCTCCTCTCTCTCTCTCTCTCCCGTGGGATTGCAGGTGCCCTCCGCCTACAACCTACCGAGATAAAGGAGAGAGAGGAGAGATAAGTAAAGAGGTAAAACTAATATTTAAAAAAAAATTAATAATACAAAATTAAAAAATACCTAATGTATTTATTACGTGAACTCAAATGTTAAAAATTTAAAATTATAAATTTGTCTGATATTATGCCTTAACCCGAGAAACCTGAATATAAATTACCCAAAAAAAAAATTATCACAACTTGATGCAGGAAGTTAAAGGCTCATTTGTACATCAAACTAAAGCATTCCTTTTCCACCACCAAGGTGAGTTCTGAAGTCAACAAAACTGTTAAGCGTAGGCTTTAAATCAGTTTAAGAAGCCAGAGGACTCACAAAATCCTCAGGAACAGAAAGAAAAAGAAAACCCATGTTATTTGCTCCAAATGCTTCCTTGTGATTCTACTGTTAAAAAACCACATAAAAAAGAATATATATACCTTGAACTAACTATGAAATAAACTGTATCTAGTCAACTAACTTGAACATTTGCAATAAGTCTTGTGAGTTTTGTGAGAGTTTCTCTGGCAGATACCGTATCTGGATGTTGCTCACCGCGCGTAGATGTCCTTATGAATATAGCGTTTCGAATCAGGTCATCACTTGCGTCGTATTTTCCTCCTCGTAGCATCAACTTAGCCCTCGTCTCCAAGATGGTTGCTTTCAAAAGTGCCAGCTCCTGCCACAGATAAGTGTACTGCGCATCAGATTGAATGCGCCACGAGCAGCAAAATGATCGATCAAACCACTTCTCCGCTCGTGAGACAAGTGATTCAGCAGCAACTTCGATAGCCTCGGTGCACAGCTGAAGCAGCTCCAAAGCAGCATTGCATCTCGAGAAGGTGACGAAGGCGTGTATGGAGAGGGGCAGGACCACCCGTTTGACGAAGTTCATTAGCTCGAAAGGCTTAAGCTCAACCACCACAGGGTCACTGCCGAATCCGAATTGCAAGAAACACGCAGCCCACAGGTGCTCAGAAGAGTGCGTGACTGAACCCCGAAGAGAAACTGCATGAACCATTGCTCGCGCGACTTGGCTAGATCCTCTCTTGCGAGCATATAGCTTTATGATCTCGTGAAACCGAACACAATCCGGGCTGCCGTTGCTGTTGCTTCTCGCCATCCCGAACCTCACCAACATGGAGGATGCTTCAGCTTCACTTTTCTTCATCCGAGATCTCGTGAAGCTGCAGGTGATTGCGCGCTTCAAGTACTTCTTACAGAACAAAGAACCACGATGCTTTTCTTTAATCTTATCGGCAGCGGAAGCTAACAGGGACACTGAAATTGCAGCGGGAGCAAAAAAGCCACAGACCTGAACCATCCTAGTCGCCAAGCTCCTCGACCCATCCGCATGATCGAATATCGAAAGACAAACATCTAAGAGCCGCACAAGGAATGAATGCCGTTTCAATGTTACACTTTCCCTGTCATCTAGACATCTACTCGGCATTCTGTTTATAGCATCGAGGAGTCTGCTTGGCGTAACAGGAATCTCAGAAAGGATTGCTCCCACAATCCCAAGACCCAGTGTAAGCCTGCCCAGCTTCTCCTCAATGATCCTCATAGCGTCAATCTCTGAAACAGGATAGTCTTTCACACCTCCTTTCATCAAACTTAGTGCCTCCCCAGCAGACAAGTAAGAAAGCTTCATGGGTTCCAAGTTCATTACCTGAGGGAGGCGAGTTGTTATGATGATGTGAGTTTCACCACCAAATCGAGGAAGAAGATCCATTAAAACTTTTCCGTCCCACCAGTCTTTCTCACCTTCTAAGTTATCTATTACGACTAGGAATGGGATGTCCCTCATCAATTCCTTCCTCACCCTTGCCATGGCTTCTTCTTCCAGCTCTTCGAAACACTTTACTTTTCCCTTATCTAGCTGGATATTCTCGAAGATGGGATCAACATCAAGAAAATTACGCAGGCTCAAGTAATTCTGACGGATGTATCTGCTTTCACCTCCGACCCACAAAACCATCTTGTATCTTTGAAACGAACGGTATGCATATTCTAAGGCCAACTCCGTCTTGCCGATTCCAGAATCACCGGATATACAAGCAATCCCTTTGCCATATAGTATTTTCATGAATCTTCTCCTACGGCTGCATCTCGTGTTACTTTTTCCTCTAAGAGAGCGGAATTGCCTCTGTGGACTGCATAATCTCTGCATCTCAATTTCCTTCTCTGATTCCTTCCATAAAACAGGCTCTTTCCCTTTAACGCTGCTCTCAGATTGCTGAGCTTTTGTGACTTCTTCTTCCAGGATGTTCTCGGCCTCCCCAGTCAGCATGGTTTTTCTCCTATGTCTGGTTTTCAGCTCGAAGTATTCCTTTTCAGCATCACCAGTAACATCACCAAACAGAATAAGCTCCAACTCTGAGAGCTCCTTCTTCCTCCCAACAAAGTATTCATTTCGAGAAAAAGGGAACTCCTCTTTCTCCACTCTCTCCCTCCATCTATTTACTCTCTCCACCACACCTCTTCTACCTAATCTTGTAGCTAAAAGACCTACTGCCTGCAATATGCAATCCCTCCAGTTACCATCAAATGCCTCCAACTGCCAATTCAGCGCCCTTGAAAGCCCATCAACTGCTTCCATCCAGTCCTTCTCCAAACCATCATACAGATTCCACAATTCACCACCATGTTTCTCCCACAAAGCCCCTTTTCTCTCAATTATGTCCCTCGCAAGGCAGTCACAGCCACTTAGATCGAAGTAAATTGGGCAGAGATTCCTCTTACCCAAGAAAAAATTTAGCTCCTCTACGCTGTAAGGATTGCAAAATGACTTCTTTGTGAGGATTACAACCCCAAATGATGATGCTTTCATCATCCTCTCCACCATGTCAACACTACGCGTATTCCTGCACCGAGCTCTATCAGAAGCAAAACAACTAATGCCCTGAAGTTCCAACTCCGCACGGAGCCAATTAACGAACCTGAGCAAAGAAGGTTTCTGTCCATGGAAGCCAATGTATACATCAGAGGTCCTTGACCTGCCAGCAGAAGAAACTGCAGTCGGCTTCCAGGCGAAGGAAAGCTTACCATGGGTTCTACCAAATCTCTTTGGCTTTTCTCTTCGCCCTGTATGGCCATTGTTAGTTCCTTGACTATAAGTTGATGAACTGCAAGTACCATTATTAGGGGACACACCATTGGAGTTTCTTGAAACTGTAGCTGGAGCATCTAAGTTAACAGATGCATAGAAATTCGTGTAAGAAACATCAGAGGCCAAAAATTTTAGATTGGAAACTAATTCTGATTGTGTAAAACATGCTAACGAACTGAAAGGATTTCCACTTAAAACAGTTCCTTTGGAAGATCCCTCAATCTCAGGTTGAACTTTCTCCAAACCACACGCCTGCGGAGACCGTGGAGAGAAGAAAGGAGACTGGATTGCTGAGACGAACGATGATGAAGAGGAGAGGTTTCGTGAGGTCGACAAAACCCCAAGACTGGAGCTTTCTCGCTGAAGCTCCATATATCCATCTTCATGTAATATCCTGTGGTCAAAGTGTTTGAATTCCCATGCATTCTACAACGGTAGGTCCTCTAAAAAAAAAGAAAATCGACTACGTTAACAACTAGCAGAAAAACTGCTTAGCAATGACACACAGAATTTTCCAGTTTTGATTATGCTTTCATTTTTTGTTTGTAAAGAAATTCTAATAGCTAGAATTAAACAAGGTGGGAATTTAACATTTTAGAACATCAAATAATAGGAATAGGACACGTATGACGGTTCAATCCCGAAAAAGGTGCGTCGATATCCTAAGATCTCGCTCTTAGAAAAATAGCCCAAAAACTCTCATCTACTTTCCAATGTGGGACAATTCATCTTTATGCTATTCTTAACCAAACCAGACCTAGAAGCCTACCACAAGCTACTCCTTATACCAGTAATTTCCTTTTCTGGTGATCACGACCAGTCATCTTTAGACATGAGGCATCACAATAGGCAAGGAAGGAAAAGATGCATGTTGCCCTAGGAAAGCTCTAATATTAGCAATGATATAGTACAACGAGAAACATCGAGAAATATAAAGGCAAAGACACAGATTTACATGAAAAACTTTAACGTCGGGGAAAAACCATGAGCAAAGGAGATCACTAAATCAAAATTTGAGTACAGAGAGGAAATAGCATTCAGTAGCTACAATTATTCAGCAGAAATCCATTTTAGCAAACAGAGTAATATATATAGGAAAAATAAATCCTAGACCGATAATGGGTCAAAATAGAATAAGTCCACCACCATCACCCTTCGCTACCACCACCTGATCCCAAAATGCAATTTTCACAAAATTATTGCACAGCGAGTGCTTCGGGCTAGACCAAATAAGATTCGGGTCACCAAACTCTAACAAGCAATACCATCAAGTTAATATTCACAAAAAAATTAACCAATGGGAGGGAAAACTTCCTCTTATGGCTGGAGGAAAGGGGTGATCCTGTATCACTTCACCTTATGCTGAATCAACTGAATGAACTAACCAAATAATACAAAATGGCAAAAAGAAGTATGAAGAAAAACATATAATGGAGTTACTTCTTTATTGATTGACAATAAGAAATACCCAAAACGTGCTTAAACAGAGAAAATTGAATTCCCAAGACAAGTTATTTGAATGTTTGAAACCTTAGTAAAGAAAGTGATACTGAGCTTATATTAGGCAGAAATAATCCATCTTCAAAAGAAGAACCTCAAAAAACTGTTCTGAAAGTGAAATAGCACACTTCCAGAAGGAAATCTGAACAAATGTAGAATGCAAACTTTCACAGTAATAACATCCCCCTTCTTTGTTCCAGATTTTCTCATTAAAACGTGATAAAATGATGGCAAGAGACAAACCAATGGCAGCAAGAAACATGAACTGATAAAGCCCAACGGAGAAAAACAATACAATCTAATATAACAGTGTTCATGGACCCAATAACATGATCCCATTCCAGTATGAAACTTTGACATCTATAAAAGAGACAAAAGACTAAAAACAAGTAGAAAATCGCCTTGAACTGATTGCAGGAAGAAACGAGAACTCGAAATCGATCCGTTTCAGGAAACTCAACTCTATTTCCAGCCCACACAATTTAAAGCTCGCACCATAGATACAACCCTCTACCCTAAGCACCAGATCTAAACCTTCTTCATCGAGCATAAGTTCCAAGAACTTACAAATTTAGGTTTAAGTTGAAGAACCCAAATTTGAGTTCAACAGATCTGAGCCCCTCGTTGCAGAACAACCAAAAAGAATACCCATCTCTGGATGTACGAGAGTAGAGCAGAGAGCTCCGGGGAAGAAGAGAGAGCATTTTTCATCTGCTAAATCAACATAAAGAACAAATTTCATCAAGCGGGTACAGTAAAAAACTTACTATTAGTGATTCTCCTTCTGTCCCTTCTTGCTTCTTTCCAAATCCAGCGCCAAAGGAGTGAATTCCTCTGCTTTTCCCCTTCTCCTCTTCCTCTCCTCACACTCGGTAAACAGAGTTTTTGGATTCAGAGCTTCAGATGTGTTTGCTAATTGCTTCATACATTATAAAGAATTCAAATTAACAATTATTAATTAGCTTCAAACTATTTGCTTACAATAATTAAATAAAATAAAACAGTGTACACCTCTGTTTTGTTAATATTATATTTTTAGGTGGATTTGAGAAAAAAAAAAAACAATCTTCTGAAAAAACAGTCTGAAATTGAGCTGATATTTTAAATTTAAATCGATTCCATTAAATTTCAAATCGAGTAATTTCTAAAAATTTTAAGAGCAGAGTAAGTCTGGTCGGATGTCAAAATTCTAATTGTAAGGTGAATCAAAACAAGCACAACTAGAAGCCTGCAATCTAATAAGTAATTAAAAATTCAATAACTCAATTTTTCTAACTCGAGTTTTATCCTGCCTACAATTTTTTTCTAGGTTTATCTTTAATTATTGCAATACTAACTTTCTCATAAATATATTTATTTCTAATTTTATTCTTTCGTGTATATCCACACATCAAACTTAGCATTCTCATTTCTGCAATACTTATAAAATTTAATTAGGAGCCCAAATTTTTAAAAAAATTTAAAGTTGTATGATAGCCAAATATTTGTGGGCAAACTGAGGTGCTTTGATTTTTCGATAAATTGCATCAAACCCTTGAGTTTCGAAGGGCGTCTCAAGTCGGTCTTAACTTCTTAAGAATTTCAATTTGGGTCTTAAAGTTATAAAAGTGTCATCATTCGATCCTACTTAAAACATAATTATTAATTTTTTATCATTTTAATTTAATATTATTTCCAATAATTAATTTTTTTAATTTTTAGAATATAATTTTAAAATATTGAGATTTACATTTTGTAGTTTTAATTTTTTAGAGCAGAATCATTTGATCCTACTTAAAACATAATTATTAATTTCTTATCATTTTAATTTTTTACTTTTTAGAATATAATTTTAAAATATTGAAATTTACATTTTGTAGTTTTAAATTTTTAAAGCAAAAAAAAAATGAGAGAAATTAAATTTTAAATTTAAAAAAAATTGACTAGATTTTTAAATGAGAGACTAAAATTACAACACTTTTACAATATGAGTAACTAAAATTGAGATTTTTTAAAATTTTGGGCCAATTTGTACTCTCCTAACCTCACGTACTCGAATGAAATTTACCTTTTTTTTTTTCAAGTTGTGAAATATTTGTCATTTATTTAAGTTTCAATTTTTGTCTTCTATATGAGGTGGGATAAAATTAAACAAGGTCAAGATATTGATGTTACTGATCTGAAATATAATTTTGAAGGTTGAAAAAAAATAATCATCCAATATGAGCATGGGAATATAATATAATTGGAATTGGAGATTAAAAATTTCAGAATGAAATATGTTTGAATTGAATCAGTTAAGAGACTTATTTTGAACTAGAATACATATATAATATATGTAAAATAAAATTATTTTGATATTAAACTTTATATCAATTTAAAAAAATTATTTTTTATAAAATATGTATTATATATATATATAATAAATTGATTTTTAATATTAAATTTATACTAAAAATAAAATAATATTTAATTTTTATATTAAAATTTCTGTTAAATATGAAATAAAATTAGTGTACACAATTAAAGTTTTGTTGGATTTAAACTCATAATTTTAAGTACTCTGCAATAATTAATAATGGAATAAATATCATCTTGGAGTGATGCTGCCTTGTGGGTCTCATTGTAGTGAATTTCAATATTTTTAATTGGGTAAATTACATTTTGGGACTCTTAAGATTAGATAAGTATTATAAATAGATTTTAATTTTTTAAAATTATCTATTTAGATAGAAGAATTTAGTTCTAGTAATTTTAGATGACAATTGTATAAATTAATGAAAAAAAAATATAAATAAAATTGTCATTCTTTCCTTCTCTCTCTAGCTATCCTCCAGCACAGCCTACGCGCTAATTAGCTTCCGATGTCTAAAATTCTCCGGCATTGATCGAAGGTAATCACTTCAAGCGAAGAAGCTAAGTCCGCTATTCGGTCAAACTCTGATAGGCCCCACCATTATTTAGGAACTGATAAAAATATTTAAAATAAGGTCATCTACGTTTAATTTAGGAAAATAAATTAAAGATTTTAAAAAATTGGAACTTATATGTAATATTTATTTAACCTCAATGGCCCTAATGAAATTTCGCTTATTATTAATTTTTTTCTCTCTCCCCTCATTAATGCTCAAAAAATGAACTAGTCAATGAATATTAAGAGATATGATTGATAAATATGACAATGACCAATCACATTCTGTCATAATAGTAATGTGCGTGATTGACGATGCCACGAGAAGAATGTCATACAACAGGACAATGATGGTAGAATTCGTGCACTGCGATAATATTTCATCACTCTTGAGTAGGTAGAACAACGAGGCGGTGGGGGCAGTTGTTATGGTTGAAGCCAAGGACCGAATAAAGGCTATGCAAGTGACGGAGATGGATTGGGAGCCACGAAGAGGAATTGGATGAGAAAAACAACGACAATTTTCTCCTCTTTTTAGCCAAAAATATTGATCCAATCCAAGAGATCGCCTCATTGTTTGATAAGAGTAAGATCAGATGATAATATTAGCTTATTATATAGTATTTTATACATAATAAGCCACATTTTGATCGAAACCGAAATATCTGGTCGAGTTCAAGTCGGGTCCAAGACAATACCAAACAATGCACATGGGACAAATTTGTGATCAAACTCAAACCACAGATACCCGAATGCAATTTAACTAGAACCCTCCAATTTTAATAGTATGTACTCACCTTTTTGTTTTTCTAGACAATAAAAAATAATAATTTTATTAAATTTAATAAAAAAATTTATTTTAATATTAAAAAAATATGTAAAATATGAAATAAAATTAATTTTAATGTTCATATTCATGTTAAATATAAAATAAAATTTATTTTTATAATTAATATTTATATTGAGCTAAAAAAAATTAAACGATGCAAAGAAAAGACGAGAAATGTAACTAAGGAGTCGTCCTTCTTCTTCTATGTGTGTAAAAGGAATCATTCAAATGGCCCACAACTTTGACCTTTTAAATAAATAAAAAAAAGAAATTCAACAAGACAACTCAAAAAAAAAAAAAAAAAAAAAACTTCAACCATGCATATTCCTATGTCGTACAATGAATGTGGAAGGCTTTGAAAATGTGCGAAATTTATTCGGTTCAGCCGATCGAATGTGTAGCACACAATCACAACCTGTCATGTTTTAGCCCGATTTAAGCTCAAATAGAACTGTTCGAGTTGAGTCAGGGATAATTTATTTGCTCAAAAAAAAATTTTCGAGCCAACTTCGAACTAGCACCGAATCATATTGAGTTTGCTCGAACTCGGATTGATTTAAAAAAAAAAACAATATTGAGTAAATATTTGATATGTAAAATAATGGGATAATTACTTACATGCCCACACAATTTAGTTTTATTTATGCTTTACTCATCCATTCTTAGTTAATTACGCTATGCACACTCAAAACATTATAAAATCTTACATACACACATTTGAGTTAAAACTTAATCAAAATCTATTTAAAAAAAATATTTTATTAGTAAATCATTAAAATTATATTTTTACTCTTAATGGTATATATTTTTCTCTTCTTTAATACTACATTAAAACGCTGATTTGTCCTAAAATCAATTCACATCGCGGATGTCTCCTTCCTTTCCCGCCACCTAAACATTAAGGTTTTAGAATTTTCACTCAAAATATATTTAAATATCCTTAAAATAATATGATTTTATATAATCTAACTATAGTTAAGTTATTGAAAAATTATGATTACTCATTATAATAAAAATAAGTTAAAATATGTGTACGTAAGATTTTATAATGTTTTGAATGTGCATAGTGTAATTAACTAAGAATGGATGGGTAAGGCATAAATAAAACTAAATTGTGTGGTATGTAGGTAATTATTCTTAAAATAATTTATTAATTTTAAGAATAATGAGCAACTTAACATAGTGGACAGTTGAAATCTCTTTACTTCAAAAAAAGATTTATAAAAAGGCAAGATGATTTTTTTTCAAATTGAAACAAAAAAAAAAAAAAAAAACAACCTGGCTCAAAATTGGCTCAATCCGGCTCGAGGCTCGAGTAAGTTCGATTTGAGTTGGCTTAGCTCGCAAAGGTTCGAACTACGAGCCAATTTTGAGCAAGCAATTTTTTTTTTATTTGAGTTCGAGCTGACCTTAGCTCGACTCCAACTCGGATCATTCTCATATAGGTGGCGGGTTGTGAAAAAAATTGCTCGAAAATGAGACTATTGGTCCTGGTGGATAAATTTATAATTGACTCGTATGTATTTTGATCGAATTTTAAGTTGAGTTAACTGAAATCGATGATTTTGTTCGATTTTGTTTTGAAGCTACTTGTTCCATCATATGCATTTAAGTTTGTGTTCGTTGTTACTTCAATCATGCTGATATCTATTTAACTCATCTCAACTCGCCCCTAATAAGATGGACATGAGTCCTACAATTATACGTGACCGCAACCTACCCATCCCTTCATGAAATAAGATGAATTTGAGTATGACTAAATTATATTATTCTAATTCATAACTCGTTAGTAATTAAATATTATTACATAAATTTAAAATTAAAAAATTAAGTAGGTGTTATTTTTTATTTCATTTAAAATAAATTATTATTAATAAAGAGAAAGCAGGATATGTGTTATGTTAAATAAATAAAAAAAATAGTTGAAAAAAAATTGTGATATTTTTTTATACTGATAATTTCAAATAAAATGAGTTAATTGTATTAAATATGTGATAAAATTAATTGATTTAATTGCTTTTGAAAAATATAAGATGGAATAATTATTTAATATTAAAAATGTATAGAACAAAATATAAAATAATTTTTTAATTTTTTAAAAATAAATTAAAATTTTTTATCATAATTTTAATTATTTAACAAATAGGGCTTATAATTTGACACATTCCTTAGTTGAATTGCTAAGCTTGGTTTTAAGTAAATTTAAAATTAAGAGTAAATTATTTATAGGTCCTTAAGTTACTATAATTTTGTACGTAGGTTTATGAAATCTATTATTTATCTAAATTTTTAATTTTCTACCATTTAATTTTTGTACCTATAAAAGACTAATAATAGGCATTTAAATAATTTTGAAAGGGGTACAACTTCTTCTGCCACTATTTAAATCATTTTACATTAAATTTGACAAATTATATAACAAGCGATACATGAAGCAAAAGATAATATCTTTCGAAACAGAAGTCGCGGACCAATGTGTGAAAATTTTTCTATCTTTGGGATCTTTGGAACATAAATATTTCTTTTTTTATAAAAAAAAAACATAAACATTTCAACAATATATTTTATGCTGGTCTGAATTTGTGCTCGAACTTAATCCAATGCAAGTCACAAAGGACCCTTGCAAAATACGAACTAAAATCTAACTTAAAAATTTGTTACAATAGAAATAAAAACTAAATATTCATAATTCGATGCAATATATTATGTGATATTTTGTGTTATAAATAAAAAAATATTATTTATTTTAATTTTATGAAACTGTATAACTTAAATAATTACTATAAAATCACTCATTTCAATACTACTTCGGCTGAAGCATCAAACTATTTATTTATACAATTTAATAATCAGAATTTATAATTATACTAATAATTGGTTTATTATGATAAAAAAATAATTATTATTTTACATTTTTTTTTTAAAATGCATCATTTGAAAGTAAGGGTGTTAATATGAATCGAAGATCAAAAATCGATCGAAAATTGAATCGATTTTAGATCGAATCAAAATCGAGTCGATCAAAATGAGCCGACTAACGAGCCAAAAGTTCGGCTCGGTAATAATTTCGAGCCGATTTGAGCTAGGTAGGCTCGGCTCGATCCAGCTCGAAATCGACTCGAATTAAAATACATTTTATATTATAATACATATATATATAATATATGTAAAATAATATATATATATATATATATATTATAAACTAAGCCAATCTCGAGTCGGATCGGGTCGAGCTTACCCAGCTTGAGATCGACTCAAAAAAAATTGAGACTTCGACTCTTTTGGTCTGAAGGGCTGCCGGTCAAGCGTATACTGTTTTCTAAACCTTCTTCTCCTTTTGTTACTGACTTTGTTACAGATGTCGTACCCCGGCTCGAAAATGAATCAAAATGGCTCAAAGTTGATTGAAATCGATTCGAGCCGGCTCGAAGTCGAACCCAATCGAGCTCGAGTCAATCGAAATGTAATCAATTCGATTTCGAGCTGGTATTGATTCGACTCGAAATCAGATCGGTAACCGCCCTATTTGAAAGTGTCACGCGTGTTGCGGCCTTGTGGGCCCGCGGCCGCTCAAAAAGGGGTACTGGGCACGCAACCATGTGCCTTGTGGGGCCGCGGTACGTGCCGTCGGAGGCGAAATGACAGTTCTGACCTCGCTTCGATCCGCCAGCCCAACGAAGGCGATCGGCGGGCCGATTTGTCAGGCCCAAAGGCCCACTCTGGCTCATCAAAATGCGTGCCACTAACATCATCCGCCGTGCTGAGGGTTCGATGGACGCGGCCGCCAGCTTTTGCACAAATTTCTGAGTTCGCGCGTAGACTTGCAAAGCGCCTGAGCTGTGCCATCAGTGTAACAGCTGTTTGTTTTAGATGATTTTTTAAAAATAGATTCTTTAATTAACTAATTAATAATTTAAAAATTATTAAAAAATAACAAAAAAAGAATATTTTTGACATCGTAAGTACCGCACCGTTGAGCAAAAGTCACACGGTGTGGGCGGGCGACTTCTGTTACGTTGAAGTCGTCGACCCTCAAGAAATTTCACTTTTCTCCGAGCTTTTCATTTCATCAGAATTTTAGAGAAAATTAAGGGCAGTTCAACTGAGCAAAATTAAGAGTAATAATATTTTAAGGTATGTTCTAAACTTCCCTTATTTTTTTTTCAATATAACAAATTAATTAGTAATTTTCTATTATTAAATTATTATTTATTTAATTAAAAATTAATTAATTAATATTTATAATTAATTATGTAAATAATTTAGTACTTAATTTATTAATTAATACCTAATATTTAATTTATTATTAATATTATTAATTAATTAACTATTTAATACCTAATAATTAATTAGTAAAAAAATAATGTATTTTTTAATATTAATAATTAAATAACTATTTAATAAACTATATCCTCTATTATTAATTATTTAATAATTAATTATTAATTAATTATTTTATTAATTAACTATTTAATAATCTATTTTTATTATTAATTATTAATTAACTAGTTAAATAATAATTAATAACTAATTACTTCATAAATTTTTTATTAATTCTACTTAATTAATTAGTCAATTATCAAACAATTTATTAATATTATTAGTTAATTAACTACTTAATCAACTATTATTATTATGTTAACACCTGGATTCAACATTAAATCTCAGTAGTACACATGACATCTAAAGGCTTTCAAACTCTATTTATCGTCATACACAATATTTGATTCATTAGCTACGATATTTGACTAATCATATTTTTGCAGAAATCTCCAACCACCGGCCACGATATTCAATCATCCACAACTGTCGCTGTCCGAGCCTGATGGAGACTACCACATCAATTACATGAAAGCTTGAGATACTCAAAGGAAAGTCATCAAAGCTATATTTAGTGGTTGAGAAAAATCATATAAAAACTTGTACAAATATTATAAGTTCCTAACAGTAGTTATACCTAAGACTATTTATGACATCTAAAAATCTCAAATAAATAGATTCAAATGTTTGTTCTAGAGTTTTAGTCCATCTACTGAAGAATGAAAATTCTGTCAGCTAGTATTTAGTATAGATGAGATGTTTCATTTGGGCAAATATCGTAGTATTTTTTTAATTATTGTAGGCATAGACGCTAACAATAGAGTTTTTTTATTGGCATTTTCTACGATAAAGTCAGAAAATAGTAACTCTTAGAAGTGATTTCTAACACGAATACATGATCTTATCGTGCCAGTACAAACACAAAGAGATCTGTGTATTATTAATGATAAGCATTCTAGTTTACTACGAGGTGTAGCATCTGTCTTACCTCATGATGCTCATTAATATTATTTTCGTCACCTGAAAGAAAATTTCAAGAAAATTTTATAAGCTCTAGGTATTCAGGCAGTTGAGTATATGTGTAATAAGATGTATAGTGCGGACAATACTGATGTATATGATAGTTTTATCCAATATATACAAGATACAGGTGCTGTATATTCGAATGCTCATAAGTAGCTTGAAAACAAAGGATTTGAAATATGAACACTCATTAATGATAGAGATTTCAGATATAGTATAATGACTACAAACACAGTAGGTCGGTTTCTGAAATGGTAGGAAAATGATGAAAGAATTACTTTCAAGTCATAGTCCATATGCACTGTTCTATTCATCAAGTGTATGCATTTCAAGAGTTCATCTTGGGGCTACTGTGAGTCACACTCTATTAGATTTCTTGATCAACCATAGTTGAAGAAGTGCATCTAGTATGAACCACTTTGATCTCATTTAAACCATCAGCTCTACTACTACTTAATATAGGTGTAATAGTTGAGAACTATAGTTGGACCAAACACAAATGAATGAACATAATTTTACATAAAAACTCAGACTAGTAAGTTAGGACTATCACTTGTATATTAAATACTATAAATCATGCGCTACTTCCAATAATATTCAACATTGTATTAAATAAATTTCATTAACAAGTAATGTTAAAAGAAAAAACTATCATGCCACCCAACTGTGACACATGGACAAGTTTGACTTAACCTTTGCTGACAGGATCACTCGAACAGCATTCCCGAACAAGCTTGAGTGACCTATTTGGGTTGAGCCCAACGGTCGAACAGGGAGGTCGAACAAATAGCTAGCGAGTAAACACTTGTCATATCATAACTTATCCTATGATAAGACAACACTGTAGGGATAAAGGAGAGGTATCTGTCATTAATGTCTGGATTGTCAGGCGGCGTGGGCAGGCCCGTCAGTCCGTCACTGTCCATGCCGCCTAGCTATTACCTTATTAATGAAAGCCACCTAATCCAACTAATCTGACTTGGCACTTCCTCACTATAAATATTCTCATTTATGGTGAGAAGGAGGTTCCGATATTCAAACTCTAAGTTCCCAAGCTAAATGAGCACTGTTCATCTACTACTCGCCTATAGCTCTCCAGCTCTGTTTGACTAGCTCTTTTTATCAGAGCTTCCCTAGGATAGTCAGCAATTTGCCTCAGCCCTCCTCTCCTTCCTGGGTGGTCTCAATAGAAGCCCCTTCCTCTTTCCAATTGTGCTCATCACCGTCTCTTAATTCTGCCACTAATTCTTCTCATTCCCTCTTAATTTCTAGTTTGAAATTTTTACCCAAACAAGTAATCTAAAAGCCATAACTGATTGAGTTAATAAAATTTTTAATGAACTACCTACAAAATAAAATGATCATTTGAGAAGCTGCGTGGAAGTCCCTCATTTGATGGAAGAACATAGTGGTTTGTAATCTCAGCTCAAGCAAGTTGAATTCGAGATTTCTCGAGCTAGAAGTATGGTTAATAAATGACTAACAGACGAATGGCTTACAATGATGCCATTGTTGAATGAAAAGGAGCTCATTTCAGCTTGCTGCCGAACACTGAGAGGTCTAGTAGCTGAATTCTTGGGATGCTTTCTGCCTCCTTCCTCTCTTTCTCAGTGTTATATCCCCATCTTCCTGCTTTGAAGAAACAAATCAGAACTAATGTGTGTAGCAATTCTAGTTAAACCCATACAGATAATAAAAAATGACCAAGATATAAGTTCCATCCGTCCAAAGCTGGCTCTTTGATAACATTCTTCAGAGTTGCAAGACGATCCTCAACGAAGCTGTGCAAAGTCGCCGCATTAGCTTAAGAAGATATTTATTATTTCTCTGTTGTTGTTAGAAAACATAAGCAGCAGCAGCTTTGATGAGTGGTATTTATTTGATTAAACTACTTTATGGAGAACCTCAATTCTTACATTTTCCTTCTGTGGCCAAAAGGAAGCACATTTGCATCCATTAGACTACCTCTCTCCATTCTCACTTGTACTGAACAGCATTAGAAATGATTTGATCATATCCATAATCAACCTATAGAAGATCACGTGATAGGGGGCATTTAAGATAGTTTGGTCATGTTCATCGCCAACCTATAGATGCTCTTGTATGCAAATGTGAGGATGGGAATCTATTCTTTGGTTGGAAATTCAAGTCACGTCAAGCCAATCAAGATATTGAAGGATGAGTAGACCCAACAGATGTTGAGTCAGTTGGGCACTTGGGCTCAATAAACTATGTTGATTCTATGAATACTGACCTTGTACATTTAGAAAAGGAGGAGGACATATAGGAGTAACCTAGACATGAAGAAGGGGGGGGCTTATCAACTACCGGAATGGCAGGAGCTTGACCTAAGAAAAGAAAGCTTTAGATGTGGAAGGAAACTAGTTCAATTCAAAGTCGACATTTATGCTAATGTATCATAAATAGGAATTCTGGCTCATCGAGATCAAGCTTCTTTCATATGGGAGTTATCTCCAGATGAGGTGGGGGGTGGATGAAGGTGAACACCTTTTATGGCATGGTGGGTAGCATTGCATTCCTTCATGTAGCTATGATGCCATTTAAAGAAAAGAAGAAGAAGAAGAAAAAGCAGAATTTCATGGATTCTTGCAAGAGAAGAGAAGACCAAAATGAAACTGAGTCATGGTTATCGCAACATTGACTTTGCTTGCTCTCACAAAGAGAGAAGCGTTAAATAGAGTTGAATGGAAAAAAGAAATAGAATTAGCTAATCCAAACATTGTGACATTAAAGCTTTGTCCGTGTTGTTGGACATTTTGCCTATAGGTCAAACATAAAAATAAGCAACCAAATGAGCTCCCATTTTGAAGAGAGAAAAGGCTTACTGAAGTTTCAAGCCCTGATGCTGTGGCATTGCCTGAAGCTTCTTTAGCACCTCAACCTTGGACCTGAGGGGAAATGAAAAGGACATAGGATGATAACACTTTAGAATCTCAAAAGAAATCCAAAATAACAAACGAACCCTGTCCCTAAACCATAAATCTTCTCAGGTGGAATTGTTACTCCTGCTAGCTCCTTTATCAGCGCGTCGGCAAATCTGCACTGGAAGCAAAGTAGACAAAAAAGCACTGTTTAGAAACATAGATGTGATTAGGCATTTGTGTGCCCTTGAAAATCTGATTAGAGATTAGCATTTAAATAAACTGAAAGGTATCAACAAAAGTTTTAGTTAACTAAGCATCTCATGTACAATATTTTGATGATTATAATTCTATCAATTGCGAATTTCAGGGAGGAAAGCATATAGAAGTTTGATAGATAACTTAGCATGAAATAAACTAGAAATCACAAAAAAAAATGAAGTTACCTGCTTAGTGGTGACAATATAAATATGAGAGCTTGAGAATCTCAAAGCATCTGCTATACCTGGGTATAATCTGCAGCCAACTTTTCGTAAGTTTATCACTGAACAGGTGCCATGTTTATTACCGAAACCTCGATTAAGTATTCATGTTATAAAGAAACTCGAGCAGTGCTAACTGCGCAAATGTTCAGGCGTGATAAGTGGTAAGTAGTGCCTTTATGGTAAAATACAACAAATATTATTTCCGGTATTGGTGATGTCAAGAACAACATAACCAAGAACTCATAATCAATCAAGAACCACGATATTACATGTTAAAGAAGATAATGAAATCAACATATGTTTTAGATAAAAAAGTGTAAAAAGAGAACTCTGAAAAATCATTTTCTTCAAATGATAAATAACAAGGAGATCTTGGAGTTGCAATCCTCCATTTCACAAAAATGCTACAAGCCGTACAAACTTGAACAAAGTATATTTTCATAGAAATGTATGGTGGATTAGAAGAAGGGATCTTGTTAATAAAGATGCACAGTCAATCTAGAATTTACTTCCTGCAATGTAAATTTTTCTCCTCCCAGAATATTATATATGATTTTAAAGTACGATGATTAATAAAACAAAAGGGAAAATGGAATCTCACATCAATTTGCATGGAAATACTGAAAATTATGTCCTGATTATACAATTTATTTTGGAATATGTATAGCAATATGTGTAGAAAAGGGAAATACTACAATACCTATTAGCACCAATCCAACCCGACAGATCTTCATTCATCCATTCATCCCTAACACTACCAAAGAGATCGATCAATTCATTCCTCGCCTCATTCCACTCTTTCATAATGACAGGTTTCAGTTCTGGCCATTTCTCCAGGATTGCCTCAGGAGTTAGCCCATCTGCAACCTTGCAAATCCGTAGATTTCAACATCCCAAGACTACAAAATCCTTGATAAAACCCCGTGAAATTCAGGATATAATCCATTAAATTTACAATACATACAATCAGGTTTCCATATTTTTTTCATACAAGAAAAAGATATTTTAATAACTTATATTACTTTCGCCATAAAGTTTTACATGAACCTTCATATATTTTTGAAGTAAAAAACAATGTGAAAATCTGAAGAAAGTATGAAACAGTAAAATCATTATCATCACTAACATATTAATGTTAGCTTACTTACAGAAGATCTTCGAGCAGAAGGAATTTGAATTTCCAAAAGCAATCTGACAAGCAATAAGTTTTCATATCCTGTTTCGACAAGCGGACGAAGCTGTGAATCCCAAAAGGAAAATATTAGCAGTGTCATCAAGAGTCCAATGCAGGCTCATAGAAAGATTAGGTAATTTTGGTCTTCTTTTGAGAATTTACTGCAGCTCTAGAGGATACATATTAATAGAATTACATCAGAATTGGCTAGAAAATTGTGGAGTACGGACAGTGAAAAAAGCTACGAGATATGTATGCAGAAAACTACATTGACTCTTCTTTTGATGATGAATTTTAAGACATTGACATGATGTTAAAGCATATTTATTAGAATTCTTGACGCTACCAACTCTCCTAAAAGTTTAAGCTCCCTACAACGAATTCTCTTGTTATACTATGCACCCAGCACCTACAAGTCAAATCCAACCTTTATTTTGACAATGACACACCCACCTAGAGTAATGTCAGACTGGGCAATAATACTAAGCTAGTAATAGCAATACCCAGGTGATCTAGTCACTACTTTTCCTAACAATATGTTCCTTATAAAAACTGATATAGATCAACTTCTAGTCTTTTAAATGACTCTGTACAGATAACTTCTTGTTTGTCCTTCATATTAGTACTGGAACTTATTCCCCCATATATCCTCATCATGGAAGACATATTGAACAAATCTTTTTCTGCATTTAAGTTATGTTCAAAATGCTAATCTAATAGATCCACAGAGAAATCTCATTAAGAAATATCACTAGGTAGACTTCTTTGTGAAATTTGTTATAGTATTTATTCATCGCAAATTAGATTTGTCAATTTGTTTAAAAACCAAAATACATGTTACTTTTCCTTGTTTAGTTAGGAAAATCTCACTCAAATTTTAAGAACATTGTATCGATGATAATTGAGATCTTCTAACGATGAGATCTAAAGTATACCTCTTATTCTCCGCAGTGTTGTAAAACCTAAACGGCTTAACAATCAGCCTACTATCTAATTCATTGTCATTAAATTAGTCGAACTAGTAAAAAATTATTTTTTAAAAGAAATTCAGTAAGATAAAAATGTTTGTGAAAAATAGTAACAAATGTTCAAAATAACAAAACTCATTTCATTATTAAATAGTAAATATCACAGAAATAGATTAATTTATTATTGTTTGATCTAGTTTGAAATGTGATTCAGTTTAGGCACCAGACGAGATGCTGGTTCAAGGTCAGAACAGGTAGTATGGTCTAGTTTTTACAACACCGATTCTCCTTCATCTCACAGGCACCCCATCTATCTCTATTATGTGCTCCATTTGCCCTATTGTGTAGCTTGCTTTTCGTTCTCACCATCATCCTTCAACTGTCAATCCCATCCACTTCCCTTAGTCTTCTGTTTTGGGCAACTCCTCAATCACCATCATCCTTCAAGTCCACAATCCAAAATTAAGATATGAAAGCAAAACTAGTATCTACCAAAAAGGGCTTCACATTCTAGAATCGAAGTATTGAAAACATCGGAAAGGAAGAGTGAAGTAGCTGTTGGACAAAGAACACTCACAAAGTGCATCTGATCGATGATCCAGTCCTCCAGCTCGGAGCTCACTCCTTCAAAGATCGTCGGCCATCGGATCTTAGCGGCCTAACCATAGGGAGCAGAAATAAAAAAAACTAACATTAGGTCTTCCCCGCTCCTCTGCGCACAAGAGAATACGATAGAAAGGGAGGATTTTGAGACCTTGAGAGCAGAGAGGGAGCTCTCGCCGCAGCTATCACAAAGAACTCCGTCGAAGTCCAGGGCGTAAAGGTCGCCGCCCATTTCAATCTTCAGTCTATCCTCGCCGCCGCCGTGCTTTTCCTCTTCCCCTGCTCCTCCGTAAATTCACGGTGGCCCGGTGGTTTCGTTACCCTCCCGATGTGTGGCGGCTCCCGATCTCCGGCAAATTACTTCTAGGTTCTATAGTTGTCCTAACTTTATATTTTAATTTTTATTTCTTGAAAAGTTTTATTTAGGTTTTCATTTTAAAATAAAAACCTAAACAAAAGTTTTCAAAAAATAAAAAAATAATAACCTGCATGACTCATTAGGTACTTTAGGGTCCTATGTTATTTTATTTTTAAATTTTAGAAACTTATGAAATATTTCAAAAATATCAACTAACATATAACTTCAAATAAATTATAAGTGCCTATCAACAATTTGCCGCCGGTACTCCAGTAAAAAGTTCGGTTCTGATCTCGATCAATAAAAATTAAAAGAAAAACAATTAAAAAAACTATTTTAATTTATTAGATAAATATTTTATTCTGTAAATAAATGTATTAATCAACAGATGAGCCATTTATGTGCTAGATAATATATTTATTCAATGTAATATAAACTTTTTTGAATTTCCATTTTTCTTGTTTATCCATTAATTTTATAGATTATATCACATAAATTTTAAGATTATTTTAATAATATTTAAAGTTTACACTAATAAAATTAATTTTATTTCATATTCTTTATGTATTTTAAAATAAATTAATTTTATTATAAATTTTTTAATCAAAAAATATTTTTTTTACAATTAAAAATAATTCCAACAACATCTCAAAAAGGTAGATATACATTCTGTTTTTCATGTCAAATATACCTGAAGATTTTAAAAGTTTTGTGGAGCTTAAGTTTGACCCTTCAAGTCTAAAAATTTTAAAATTAAAATTAGTAATAACTTTAGATTAATTATTTAAAATTTTTATATAATTCTAGGATAAATTGCATCAGGGCTTCTTAGATTGAGAAAACATTACTAATTAGTCTTAATTTTGATCTCTAAAATTATAAAAAAAAGCTATAATGTTACTCTTTTTTAGAATTCTATTTTTTTTGTTGGCCTATCCTCATAGAAAATTTGAAAATTGAAAAGTATTTAATTAATTAAATAATTTATATATTTTAAAGAATAATTATGCTCATCTATTATCATTCTTCTCTAAAAATTATATTTAATTTTCTCTACTTTAAAAATTTAAAACAAAATTATAAAAATTAATATTTTAAAATTACATTCTAAAGTGATCTTATGATATAATAGTAAAAATTAATAATTATGTACCAAATGATAATATTTTTATAATTTGAGGAACGCAAAATAAAATTTTAAAAAGGATATTACCTACATGCTACACAATTTAGTTTTATTTATGCCTTAACCATCCATTCTTAGTTAATTACGCTATGCACACTCAAAATATTACAAAATATTACATACACATAATTGAGTTAAAACTTAATTAAAATCTATTTTAAAAAAAAATCTGTAAGTAAATCATTAAAATTATATTTTTACTCTTAATGGTATATATTTTTCTCTTCCTCAATACTGCACTAAAGCGCTGATTTGTCCTAAAATTAATTCACGTCGCGGATATCTCCTTCCTTTGTCGCCACCTAAATATTAAGATTTTAGGATTTTCACTCAAAATATCTTTAAATATACTTAAAAAAATATGATGAACGACTCAGATTTTTTGTAATCTAACTATAGTTAGGTTATTAAAAAATTATAATTACTCATTATAATAAAAATAAGTTAAAATATGCGTATGTAAGATTTTGTAATATTTTGAGTGTGCATAGCGTAATTAACTAAGAATGGATGGGTAAGACATAAATAAAACTAAATTATGTGGCATGTATGTAATTATCCTTTTTAAAAAATATAAATCTATTTATAATGTCATTCCAATGTCAGGGTCCCAAATGCAACTTACCCTAAATTTTAATATAATAATCAATTTAATGTACCATCTTAGATAAATTTTATTATAATAAATTACTTTAATTTTGTCATACGCTAGCACAACTGTCGAGACGTATCTAAAAAAAATCACAATAATAAATTATCATGCGAAATAAAGTCTAAAGATTAAATAAAAACTTTGTTTATTAGCTACACAAAGAGTCAATAATCTATATGAAATATTTTAATAGCTTATTCATTGTAATTCAAGAAACAATTAATCAAACTTATCCAAAAAAATTTAAAGTTGACCAAAATATTTTAAAAGGCCAATTAGTGAAGGGTCATAACATAAAACAAAGAGCCATGGATGCGTGCGGGATTACGGGCGGCAATTTTTAGTTTGATCCGTGAAATAACGGATTCAAAATTGAGCTTCTACGAATATGAGTCATAAATAAATTAATCTTAATTTGACCGATTTAATAAGACTAGAATATGGGTTAGTGGGTCATCTTAATTACGAGCTATCAATGACTCGTTCAGAGAAATTTTTATATATATATTTTATTTAGTATTAATTTTAATATTAATTATCATATATATGCATTATATAAATTAGGTATATTTTCAATATTTTTAATTAAACTTTGCAATTATATTGACTCAAAATAAAAAAATAGGAGCAAATTACGCCCAAGTCTCTGAGTTTAGCGCTTAATATCGCGCAGATCCATGTTTTTAAAATTGTAATATCAGAGTTCCTGAGGTTTAATAAATCATCAAATGGGTTCTATTTTTTATAATTAAAATTTTTAAAATTACCGCTTTACCTCTGCCCCTCTCTCTCCTTCTGATCCAACGCACGCGCACGGGCTGCGAGGCCGCCAGTCGGTCGCGTGGCGCCGGCGTACATGCCGCGAGGCACCCGGACCGTCGGCGGCCGCGAGGCTCGGGTGCGTGCGCCGGATCCGGAGGAGAGAGAGAATGACAGGGGTAAAATGATAATTTAAAAAAAAATTAATTATAAAAAAATTTAAAAAAGACCTATTTGATAATTTATTAAAACTCAGGAACTCCGATGTTATAATTTAAAAAATGTGGACCTGCGTGATATAAGCGTTAAACTCAAGAACCTAGGCGTAATTTGCCCTAAAAATATTAAATTTACTAGATTTTAATAACTAAAAATTATAATGAACAGGCTTTTAAGTCAAGTAACTTATATTTATTAAACAAGTTAGATATGGATCTTGATGTTTGGTTAATTTAAAAATAAGTTGAGCCAAAAATAGGTTGTCCTATATAGAATTTATCAACTCGAATTTGTGAGTGCGCGCACACATAATTATATATCACTTCTAGAACATCAAATATTACTTTTTATAAATTACTTTTTAAATTTTTTAAATACTCAATAAATAATTTTTTTAATATTTCTTTCTCACATTTATACATGTCTATCAGAATGCTGTGTAAAAAAATCTAGATGTCTGCAAATTAATTGGCCTGAAGTTTTCAACTTATTATGCACTTCTGCAAGATATTTGTTTGATTTTGCAAAATTATATATCCTTTATTTCATTTTTACTTTTTTAGATATTCTAGTATAAACATTAAAGATTGAGGCAATGGTGATTTGATTTCCTTGTTGTTTGATAGTCTACATAATAAATTTATTTGTCAGCAGTCGGATATATTCATTAGGCTTTCACCGGATAAAGAAAATTATTATAAATTTATTTAACTGAAAGTTCTCATAATAAATGGTGATTGAGGTTTACTGGGAAAAAGAAACTTATAGAATGATAGATGAAAAGTATCGTGAGATGGAGCAGATGAGAAACCTACGAAAAATAACTAATATGTTAAGAGCTTATAGAATAACAACAGATTATTTTTTAATGGTTTATAAATACAAGTAACAAATGCATATGAGAAACTGAAATATCTTTTCTTACTTTTACTTGATAATCAAGTAATAGTCGCATCTCTTAACTTTTTAGTGCTTAGCTATTTAAAACTTTTTAGAGTCAATTTAGTTTCTACTCTGTTTCATTAATATCTATTTCTACAATATATAGAGATGTTTGTTGATGGCTTACAAATGCATAGTTTTAAGGACTGTTTCCATGCTTTCCTCTTGGCCAATTTTTTTTGATAGCATCTCTTTATCACAAAATAGAGGAAAAATATGCAATGTATGTAATATTTTATTTTTTCTTAAACACTTACTATGTTAAGTATAATAATCATTGTTAGCCTTCAAACAGTACTGAATATGTTAATTATAGTTATTATTGTTAGCTTTATTCCAACTATTAATATCAGTTTTGTTAATTAATTCTTTTTTTATTTTTGCATGTGATAATAATTACCTCTAGAGTACATAAATCTTAATTCAGATTTTATTAGTCATGTTATCTTTGGCTTTCACATGATTTCTCTATGATATTGATTTTATCAATTATACTATTTATTTTAACTGAATGCAGATCAAGTAAATGAAAGGTAACCAATAGCAATTTAACATCTTGTAATTGTCTATAGCTAATTATTTTATTAATAAATATTTTCATATTAAGAACTATGTCTATTTACCAACATGAGATTTCTTTATTAAATTATTTTATTAAGTGCCAAAAAAACTCTCTTTTAATTGAAAGTTCATCAAAACTCTTATCGTACAGTAATTACTTCTATAATAATAAATTATGTTAATTTTTTAATGATATTTTTTAATAATTGAGCTTTTATTTCATATATATATATATATATATATATTAAAATTATATTGTATTTCATGATATTTATAAAAAAAAATTATATAAAAATAATAGAAGTTTAACGTAGAATAGCACGTGTAATATTACTAGTATAGATTAAAATAACAAGATTTCAGCTATATAGAAATGGCAAATGACAATAAGTTTTTCTAAATGTTTAATTTTTTCTAATTTAATAATAATTTTTAAATTGAAATGGCAAATTACATTGCGATCCTAGGCATTTTATTCATTCCATGAATTTGAATTCTCTCTTTCGTAGTTTCACTTCTCAAATATCTTTTGAACTATTTATTTATTTATTTATTTTAATTCATTTATAACGTCACTGCAAGCCACTACCCAATCGCTGGCCATAAGCCGACCACACCTAATTGTTGACCGATGCTCTACCCGCCAGTGACACCACAAGTTGTCAGTCTTTGATTGATCACTGACCATAAGCCGTTGTCCCCTCAGTTGTGAGAGAACAATCAAAGACAGCATCTGGTCACGAATTATCGATTGATCAGGAGAAAAGAAGAAAGAAAAATTTAAATTTTAAAAGTGAGTTTTGAGCTAAGTAAAATATTTTATTTAGGCGCTCACGAATTCAAGCAAAAGTATGAAATGTATAATATTTAAAAAAAATATATGTAATATTTAAATTTTATTGATAATTATCCAAATCTCTTTAAAAAAAAATAATAGTGAGAGCAACCTTCACGTGAGGTGCCCAAAGATATTGACAAATGGCTCATTGGATCCACGGCCCAGAGCTTTCCATCATATTCCACTACAATTTATTTCCTTTTCAATAGCTTTCATACTCATTTAATAATTCAAATATGTAAATAAATTAGTACACAAACAAAATTTCATTTAATTTTACATAATATAGATTATCATTTGTTTTATCCATCACAATCATCAAAGAGCACAGCCTTAAGATGCAATGAAAAAAAAAATTTAGCGAAAATTTACGTAAAACATGAATATTTTATATAAATACTTCAAAAATTATATATATCACACTTAATTCTTTATAATATTATACATTTCATTTCAATTAATTTAAATTTTCATATTTTTTAATGGAATTTTTTACATACGGGACATGAAATTTACACGAAATTATGCATTTCACATCAATTCGTAAATATTACCACTATCACACCATATTCATTTAAATTTTACGCATTTCACATATTTCACATATTTCATATACTTTATAATATTATATGTAAATTAAAATGCATAAATTCATTAGTATTTAAATTCTAATATATATTTTTATTTTTTACTGTAAACACATCAATTTTCTTACTCCAATTAAAAATTATAGTCATGTGGATTTAAATTCGGCACCCTAATTCGAAATTTTAAATAAGATGAATAAATTAAAATACATAAATTCATAAATATTTAAATTGTTATTTATATAAATTAATTTATTTATAATATTTAATTAATATATTAATAATATAGTTAAGATCAAGGCTAATTTAGAAATGTGAAGTTCACCATCAAAGAATATGGTGTGAAATGTATGAAATGCGTAAAATTTAAATGAATATGGTGTGATAGTGGTAATATTTATGAATTGATGGAGAAATATGTAATTTCGTGTAAATTTCATGTCCTGTATGTAAAACCCCTTTTTTAATCTTTGTGTAGTATATTATATTTAATATAATTAAATATTATTGAAAAGGAATGTAGTATTTGAAATATGTAATTTTTGATAAATTGAAGTGAAATGTGTAATTTATTCAGAATTTTATGTTCTCAATGTAAGTTTTCCGAGTTTAATTATATAAATGTTATTTTTTAAATAAATATTGGTGAAAAATCTCATCAACAAATTGATTGCTGATAAAAATCGAGAAAACAGAAACTGGGTAGAAAAAAATAAAGTGAAAAAAATGTGCAATACAATTTTACGAAAAAAACTCGTAAAATTTTCTATTTTAAATTAATTGTATTGCAGAGAAAAGTGTAAGGAACATGAATTTGGCCCAATTTCAGATGAAGAAATCAATTTTTTCTTTTAATAATATTTATTTAGTAGAGTTAAATTCAAGTCAAAGTAAAAATAAAAAATAAAAAGAATAAAGACAGCTTTGAAACAAGTCAAATATGTAGCTAATAAATTTATCATATTTTTTTTATGACAAAAAAATTTAAATTATTTCGATATGCACGAAAAAAACTTATATGTACTTCACTAAATTTAAATATTTTATATATTTAATATTTAAATTTTGAAAATTACATATTAATTATAAAAATTATATTATAAAATTGTGATTATATATATATAATAAAAAATATAATTTTTATATAATTTTATGACATAATATTAAATATTTAAATATTAAATATATTAAATAATTAAATTTTAATGGATTGAATATAACTTCTTCTTAAAAAAATTATTACTCTGTAGGGTGAGAATGCAATTACTCAAATGTTTCTGCGGGCATTGGTAATTTCTCTGCCGTCCTGAAACTTGAAAGTTCACCTGCTCTCTCGATTGCTCTTTGAAGTTTACCGCCTTGGCGATCCTCAACTCTTACAAATTCTGCTTCTGGGGAAGAAGCGGCGTTGGGGAATCTCTAGGGTTCCGGCGAAGATCCTCGTTTTCCATTAAGAAATTTGTTCTTCGTCGTTCGTTATTTTGTTTCCTCTTTGCTTGGGGTCTGCCTCTGGCGACGGGACCGGCTCTGGACCTTCTGGTGAACGGATTGAAGAGGAAGAGCAGTAAGGTTGTGGGATCTTTTAGGGTTAGGGTTTTATGGTCGTTTTCCGAAGGGAGAGCATGAGGAGAGTGAACGAGCACGACAGCGTGGAGGTCGTGAATGCCGCCGCGAACGCCATTGTCTCCGCGGAGGGTCGAGTTCAGCCGGTCGCGGTTCCGGTAGGCATGCTCATGCCGTTCATTTAATTTCTACTGTTTTTTGTTGTTCTTGAAGCTTGGATTTGTTTAAGAAATATCGTGGCATGTGTTCGTGTTGAAGAAAATGAAATTCTCCGGTGAATTTTCTTTTTTTCTTTTTCTGGGTTTGAGATGTTAGGCATCGTTTCTCTTTGTTGAAATCACAGCAAATGGTTTGATAGTTTTGGTTTTGTACTTTATTTCCTTGTTTTGCTAGAGTATGTCAACGAGAATACTATAAGTGCCCTTTAATTTGAGAAAATCCTGACTGTGATGTTTTCAGAGGATCAAACTACTGTGTGAACAAGAATACTAATATATTTTTCATCGTAGAAAGCATACTGAATGAAGAAGAGAAATCCATGTGGCTTCTTCTAGAAATTTTATATTCTGAATTTTTATTTGCTTAAAGCATTTGGGAGCAGGACAAGGCATGATCTTCTTCAAGAGTTTTGGTTGTGATGCTAGACCTGTGATTATATTTCTAATTGTTAATCACATGAAGAAATTTTTGAGTAATCTGATAGAGTGGGTAAAAGAGGTCTTTGACCTGTTGAGTTTATTGTTTGGTTTATATTTTCCTTATTGGTATATAGATACATAATACAAATTAGATAGTTGACTAGCTGATCCCTTTTTATGCTCCATAGAATGGTTAGGAATATGTTCATCTATCTGATTTTGTGTGGTGGTGTTATAATTTCTTGTAGAGGTTTGCTTTAAATTTCAGTTTTATTTGCACATGTTATTAATTTCTGAATATAGTTAGGTACTTTATGTATTTGCTTCTTGGATTTTGTTTTGACTCATGAACTTGTAGAATCTGTTAGAAGTAAGACAGTTACCTATAATGTTGAATTGCCACTTAATCTCTTCTTTTTATGGATTGATATGCGCTAGTGGTGAATTTTTCAGTTACTCAATCCCCTTGTATTGATTAACAGTTAGAAACTCTCTTTTTCAAGATATAACATCATGGGAAGTTTGTTTTAGGCCATAGTAAATTTGCAGTTGGCTTTTTTTATTTAAACTCAACTTTATTGTGTTTTTGGTACTTTTGAACTGGTATAAAATGAGGACGACAGTATAGGAACTTCATTACTTATTCAATAAGTTGATGGCCGAGATTATCAAGACTATAGAACTGTTCTCTCGAAATAAATGATGAATTTCTTCTTGTTACCCTTCACCTATGTTTGATATGAGTTTTAGCTATGCACCAAAACAAATGGCTCCTTTTGTGGTCTATTAACCATCTTCATAATGTAGATTATTCTTTTTCTAGTTTGGTTCTTTGAGGAAAATCAGTTGATTTTTCCTACTTTACTATACCACATTGTTGATGATATATGATGTTAACTTTCTTATGTTTGTGGCGTAGTACATTTAATTGTTATGCAAAGATTATCATTAGGAACTATCGTGGGATATTTTCCTTCAGTCATATTCAAATTCAAGTTAATTTAAAGTGAAAATTTTTACACGAACTTATTTGTTTGACTGGCATGTTGCAATGAGATGCTTGGGTCTTGAACTGAGGTTAGAAGGCACTATCATGCTATTGGGTTTACTGAGTAATAGATGCGTAGTTATAAATTAGTTTTGCCCCCGCCACTATCACTATTCTTTGAAGGCGTCTTAAAATAATATATCTCTTCACGTATGTGTTCCTCTTCATTGTCTTCAAGATGTTCTATATGCTTGAAAAATGTTAAATTATTCATCTCTGTGGTCACATCTACTCTTACATATTGCGTTCATCAAAATTCTGCTTTGATATTATTCGGGATCTATCGTGCATTTTTATATATCATATTATTTAATACTAAAAGATCTATTTTCTGAATCAAGCCACTAAAACTTAATTATATATGAAGGCATAAACGATTCATTTTTTGATGTATAAAAGTGCACAATTTTTGGTGTCTAGCTAGAGAATGCTTTAGGACAGCTTAGGAATTTTGACTTGAGATCATATTCCTGGACTTCATCAATACAAGTATGTGATTTTCACTAGCATGTTATGGAGATGTGGCTTTCGCAAGAGTATTGATAGCTAATTTTCAAAAATTTCCTCATGAAAATTTTCACGACATTGATAGGGTATAAGTAGTAGAGCTAAACTACTACAACACCAACTGCTTGTCCGTTATCTCCTTTTTCTGACTTAAATTACACTTTAATACAAGCCCACTGGATTTTCTTTTCTCTTAATCAAACTTTCATTATGAACCAATAAATATTTACGCTTACGACGGTCCATATAACTGTTGTAATCTCTCCAATTTATTTAATTTGCAGCAGCGGAAAAGATGGAAAAAATTTTTAAGTGCTTACTGGTGCTTTGGATCTCATGCACAATCAAATCGCATCAGCCAAGCAATTCTTGTTCCTGAACCAACAGCTGGATGCTCAAATGCTTCTGCCCCCGAAAACTTTAACCCAATACCATTGCAAGTATTTGCACCTCCTTCCTCGCCTTCTTCTTTCATCCAGTCTGAGCCTCCGTCTGCCATCGAATCACCTGCAAATTTTCTATCCCTCTCATCCGTTGCAGAAAAATCCTTGTCCCCTCCTAGCAACTCTTTTATCTTCACGGTCGGGCCCTATGCAAACGACACACAGTTGGTCTCCCCACCAGTCTTTTCCACCTTCACCACTGAACCATCCACTGCTCCCTTGACTCCTCCAGATACCTTGCAGATTGCTCCTTACCCTGAGGTGCCATTTGCTCAGCTGCTTTCAGCAACCTTTGGTCATAATCTCAAAGAAACTGAAACTTGTGATTTCCAACCTTACCCAGTTGTTGATCGCCCAATCTCTTCTACGTTCCTTTTTTCAGGTACGTCTTCTCCTTTGCACAACACGGACTTCCATCATTCTGTGATTGACTGCCAAATTGCTCGAGATGGCAGTTCAAATCTGGATGGTCAGATCGCTGTACTGAATCCAACCATGCACGAGAAGATTGGAAGAAAGCTTGATGACACTGCTGAGCACCGAGATTCATCTTTTGAATTTAGAGCTCAAGATGTCGGAAACTACATGTTAGATGAGCTAGCAATCCCAACAGAAGTTGATTCAATCCCGCCCAGGGATTTGACAGAGACAGCAACTGCAAGAACTCGAGACCCAAGCGAGTTAACTGCAGCTAACAGTAAGCTGCTGGAGAAGGTTAATTGTTCATTAGAGCCCAACAAGAACTGGGCATTCCAACCTTTCATACAGCCAGGAGTCAGCTGAACTGCTTCACTTGGAGTCTTTATGAACTGTTAGATTTTCACTTAAAAAGTTTCAGAGATTGCAACCTGGAATTCATTCTTACTGAAGTGCATTGCTATAGAATGACCAGCCATATGTAGCGATTCTGCTGGTGATTTGGTAAGTGATTTCTTAATATGTTGCTACTCCAAATTTGTATGTTGATGATGACAGTCTATTTTGAATTATTTGATATTGTTAAATTTCTCATAGCCAATTAACTTGGAAGTTTAAGCTTGTAAGATACAATATTATGTGTAATTCACAATATCAGTATTTTTTTTTAAACATCATATTGGAGATCATTATGCTACCCTAGGACTCGAACTTACGAAGCTCCGGCTTTAATAATATTTTTAAATTTTTGCCAACCAAATAGCCTATAGCTTATGTAATAGGCATATGGAGCTTGGATCTTCTTACAGCATTTGTTAGATAAATGACAGATGGTCAAGCTGACAATTAGATGCATTGGAGAACTTTGAAGTAAGGATCAAACAATTGGAAGGATCGAACCTTTCATTATTGTGAATGGACCTTCTGATCAAACACACTAAATAGTGAAAGTCAAACAATCGATCACGTGTAGTGATTGGACTGTTTGATGGCTGATTGGACTATCCAGTAATGTTAATCGAACCATCCGATCATGTTTATCGGACAGTGCAATACGGCGTAACAGACCGACTATTTTTGTAGATTCATCTGATAAGTAGACTTTTTTTTGTAAATGCGTTATTTTAAGTTATGATTATGATCTTTTAGAAGATCCTTGATTAGAGGGGCTATTTTAGATTTTGCTCTTATATGTTTTTAATACTCTTGAATAATGCTGTGATTTTTTATTCGTGTGGTTGTGACAAGATACATTTGAAGCGTCATCTGCTCAATCTATAAATGACCAAAGAATATGTTATCACAATCTCATAGATCACATCACTAAATTTAATAACATCAAAAATACGATTAAATTTAATAAATATTAATTGTAATTATAAGGTATAAGATTTTATTTTATTATCTTCTGCATTAGAGTTGAAGTACAATCATTATAGTGGTGAGCAATAATTTTGACCATAAGAAACTAAAACATTTAGGCCCATTTGTTTTCAATTTAAAAATTAACTTGGTTTAATTTTAACCTTATATATCACAATTATATATAAAATTTAATATTAAAAATTAATTTTATTTTACATCCTACACATATTACTAAAATAATAATTAATTTATATCACATCCCTCACATCTCCCAACATAATAACTAATTTTATTTCATATTATTCACAATTTTTAATAAAAAAATATTTTTATTCAAATTTAATTTTAATCTTATTAAATTTAACCTTACAAACAAACAAATCCTAAGGTTTATAATTTGATTCTCCGAGAGGAAATTCATAGGAAAATTCATCAGCACTATCTTATATACAACCTAGGTGTGTTTGTTTGTAAGTTTAAATTTAAGAAGGTTAAAATTAAATTTGGATGGAGATATTTTTTATTGAAAGTTGTAAATGATGTGAAATAAAGTTAGTTATTATGTTAGGATATGTGAGGGATGTGATATAAAGTTAGTTATTATATTGGAATATGTGAGGAATGTGATATAAGTTAGTTATTATTTTAGTAATATGTGTAGGATGTGAAATAAATTTAATTTTTAATATTAAATTTTATGTGTGATGTGATATGCCTGATTAAAATTAAACCAGGTTAATTTTAAACTCCTAGACAAACGGGGCCTATGTGGCAGAAGTTTTCTGATAGGTAAAGCCCTTAAAGGCAAGGGGGCAACATATCAACTATGCAACTTTGCTGAAATTTTGCAAAAAAGTTCCATCCAAAAAGAAATTATAAAACTTTAAAGAAGAAAAGGACACAGTCAAAAAATTGACAAAGTTTATAAACCTAAATGTAATAATTCAAACTCTCAAAAATTATAAAACTTTAAAGCCTTGTTTAATTCGAATTTTTTATTTTGAAAAAAAAATATTTTATTTTTAAATTTAAAAGAAAATGCATTTTAATATTAAAAAATATATAAAATATAAAATAAAATTTATTTTTATAATTAAAATTTATATTAAGTCTAAAAAAATACTTCAAATCAAATGTGTACTAAAGATCTATAAACAATTTACATCAATATAATAATTATTAAGAATTAAAAATAATATTTAACTTAACCTCCTTTTAGTGTAATTTTTAAATAAACAACATGACTTTCAAATTTTTTGGAAGAAAAGAAATGAAATAACTAATGAGCTTGTTCATAAATTATGTCGATCCATACATAATTTATGTATAAAAGAGAAGCCAAAATAATTAACAAAGCAAATATGTTTTTCCACAGCAAGTCCACAAAAAAGTTGTCAATATGATACAACGACGCGCGATTGATAAGAACCTTGGGAGCTAACTCATGACAGCAAAGAGCCAAAAATTCATATAAATTTTACATTAAAATATCATAATTTTAATATGAAACTCAAATCTTATACCTTACAATTAGATCATAATATTCCACACTATGAAAATTCTATATATAAAGAACCATATATCATAAGCTAATTCATCAGAGTGAAAGCCTAAATTCTATATATAAACCTCACAATAAAATCTCACACTTCCACTATGTATTGGAACTCAAGTTTCATACCTTACAATTGGATCAGATTACAACAAATCTGATTTGTAAGTAACAAAATATGGATTCAGGTTCACTATAAATAATGCCTCTATAAAAATTAACAGAAATATGTTGCAATAAATTAAAGTACTATGCAAATCTATATTTTATACATAATGGAAATGAAATCTCTAGCAAAAAAAAAAAAACTATAACTTTTCTATTCTGACACCAAAACTATAATTCCAATATACATAAAGCTGTTTAACCTGCCCAGTCTTTGATCAATCAATTTCTGCATGCACATAATCAACAAAAACGAAGTTCTTGTGAAGCACATGCAATGCATAGGACAAAGCAGCACTCACTATAGCAGACCCTGCAAGCAGAAGCCTCAGCTGCATCTCTGAAGGAATTCCAGCACAAGCGCACAGAATCACTGTAGCCCCAATACATACTTTCTGCCAGTTCAGGAATCCTTCGTATGCACCTTTGCATGATGAGCACTTGAGAGTATGCTGTTCGTATCTATCCAACATCTACCAACAAAACCAAAAAAAAAAAAAAAAAAAAAAAAAAAAAAAAAGGAAAGAAGAAATTAATCTACGCAATAGCCAACAATCAATCCCATACAAAGCAACTTTATGTATGTAAATTTTTGTTATAGGTTATAGTCAAGCTTCTGAAGGGGAAAAATCAAGTAATTGGAGCAAGGTAAGTAGGATTCAAGTGCAAAATTATGAGAAATTATTTGCAAGGAGCATTTAGTTTTATGGAAATTTACATACATACAATAGAAAACATGTCTATTTTTGCATATTATTACAACAATAATAAGCAAGTTTTCTATGAAATTTTTAACATGTATATAAGCAAGATTTTTTGTGAAGTGTATGCAAATGTCCCTTAATTTTGAACACATGGCTTATTGGACAATTGCAGTGGTGCCCTGGTGCCAGGGCAGCCAAAATTAGAGCAATGTACATAAAAAAAGGGTGGTTTGAACATAAACAACAGAGAATAGCACTATGGAGAATATTATGAAAAAGATGATGTGATTAATTTGGCCAAATGTAATGGTAAATTTGCAATAAAAAATTAGTACAATATGCAACATCGAAATAAACCATTCTTAAAGAAATATACATAGAATTAAATTTCAAATAGTTGTCATTATCTTATTCTGTTTTTTCTAGTGCCAGTGGAAATAATGTCACTAAAGTTGGAGAAAAAAGGATAGATTCTTGCTATATCAGATGCTCATTGAATTTTGGTATTGAATATCTACACTGATTATTAGGGAATTGGCGATGGGGATATTAGATAATTTCTGGGAGGGTTGCGTTTACAACTAAAAGCCTTGACTTCTTAGTAGTTTCTATTATTACTATCGCCAATGAACACACCTTTACTACATATTTATTATAATTTACAAAAGAAAGGCACTTGATCTAATCTTGATCTTTGTTCAAAAAATAAATAAATAAATCTTGATCTGTAGCCTTTACACCTAGTGCCCAAAAACCAACCTGATTGGATGTCACTGGCCCAACATTCATTATATAGACCAATTAAGAATCTTTAAGGAGTAAGATATTGCACAGAACTAAAGCCGATTGGATTGGGAGCCACTGGCCTAACACTCGTTAAATAGATCGACTAAAAAGCTCAAGAAATCTAGACATTACACAGAATCAAACTTTTTAGAAGCAAAGATATCAGAATAAGTTTTTAGTTAGTCTTAATCTGTAGTCTTTTACACCTAGCCCCAAAACCAAGTTTGGTTTGGGAGCTTGTTACATGGATCAATTAGAAAACTTAAGGAATCAAGATCATGCATAGACTAAAAATCTGTCAATTACTAATTTATGTGAAAATTATGGTAGTATGAAATAAAAATTTGAAGCTAAAATTCAGAGAAACCTTGTGTTATTTCTTTAACATTTTCTTGAATGAAACTAACTTTTCTGATAGCCTCCTTTCTAATTGATTGGTTTCATGTTTTACATTTGAGTTAAAATAGATTCATATATGAAAATACAAATGACATCGAGTAAACATAGCTTTCTTTAACTGCCCAAACTAAAGTTGGGAATGATTGCTAATAACTGCGCATTAGTCTTTCAATTCTATCAATAAGATTTTGATACTTAATACTATAGTATTTACATTTGCAAGATAAAGTCGTGACTCGGAGAATAGAGCATGAAGTTTGTATATTTGACAGGATAGCTTTCAGCTTATACAATGGTTCAAATCACAACATGATCTTGGCATGCTAAGATGAACCAGATGGACTTCAATTAATTTAACTTCCAATGGTGCTGATTTCAAGTAATGTTCTCTTTGTACACTTAGATATTATCTTTAGGGTCTGTTTGATCCTCATATCATTTTTGTGATATCAAAAATCAAAGTGATTTATTCATTATTAAAAGTTAAAAAAATAATATTAAATTAATTTTTCTAACCTCATATAAAATTTTTAATATAAAAAATCATTTTATTTCACATCCTACATCACTTTTAAGATTTCAATTAACTTTATTTCATATCCTACACAAATTTTAGTATAAATAATTTTATTTCCCATCATTCACGTATGTCAAGGTAAGACTACAAATTTCATGATAAGACCAAATTGATCTTATTGCCAAAAAGGCCTTTAGAAGTTATTAATAGTTCCTATTTGCCGCTTCTATCCAGTGAGTTTCACTTCCATGTAAAGTTTATGTTAATTTTTAACTTTTTACTTGACTGTAGCTAGATGAATGGAATCCCTTGGCAAAGGTTACTACGAAAATTTGGAGAGTAATAACTGAAGATGCTAGTTTAATAAGCAACATCATCACCATTTCTAAGGTTATGAGATGAACATTTTCAACTATAAACATTACCTAATAGCATCGATGTTAAGAAGAAGGTCCATAGCAGATGATCAAAAAACCCTCTTGTACTGAAGGTAAGTGTTAAGAAGATGCAAGAAGGAAGATTCAAGAAGAAGGGTGAGACGGGGGCCAAGTATTACAACCAATGTCATACCTGATGTTTAGAGAGGATTGAAGACGGTAGAGCTTGTTGATTAACAAAGCCAAACCAATCGGGGTGGCCATTTCCATGGCGTCTCAGCCAATTTCGAAATGATAAAACCAAACGATCTGCCTGTGTTGGTGTGAATGTAATTTTTGTGTACTGCTGATTAACATCAGCAGAAGCTTCGATGGACTTTGAAAGAAAAATTTTCTCTTGTCCCTGTAGTACAATCATATCGCCATCATAAACCTTATTTGATGTCCAATGCTCATACCAGCGAGGTACCAACTGCGTCATCATCAAGCAAAGAGCAAACACAAAGTCATCACTCTCCTTTTTAAAACAGTAACAGAAACAAATTCTAGTTGCAATCTCAAGTTAAAAGGATGAGAAAAGGCCATCAGGAACCTAGATCATAACTATTCAAAGTGAAAAGGTACTATTTTCCTAACCTGAAGGCCTATTCAAAAGGTAATCTAATATAATGATTACTATTCAAGAGTTATTAGATTTCCTAAGAGCTAAGTTAAACTGAAGCTAAAGCTGAACATGTTCTTGCCAGAATTTGCAAAGCGGTGCAAATTGCTGCTTTAAGGAATCCTCTATAATGAAAATGTAATTTATCCATTGAACAAATTACCTGCCACCATGCAGGACCTGGCATTGTGAACCGGAAAAAGTTTCTCGCACTACAGACTATGGAACGCGTCTTCCCTGGAGCCATGGGTATGTTGAAAGAACAGATCCATATAACCCACTTCTGATCCCCAAAAATTGGTAATTTTGTATCAATCTCTATCCTGGATCAAAACATGCAGTAAAAGACACAAGTTGGAAGGTTTCATTACATTTCATACAAGACTTTTATACAAAAAAAGGAACTCACTTGTTTAAATAATAGCATGGAGCAACAAATTTTGCACTGATGCAAGGATTTCCAGAATCAGCTCCAGAAAACCCCCATGCGCCGCTGGATTCCAACTTAAATGGCAGAGGCTTGGCTCTATCCCTTCTTCCCGTAACCTGTATATATACTTCCATTGTTTAGAGAATTGAAATGTAAATAGTTATTCAAAAGATTACCTAACACCAGAGTTACAGAAGTAATACGAAAAGTAAGATAATAGCAACCATCTTTCTCTACAATGAGATAACCTAAGGTATGAAGAATAAGTAGTTAAGCACCAAAGGGATGACATGATACCCCTAAGTTGAGAAAATATGAGAACCAAAAATCCAACTATATAATTGTTACAAAATCAACGCAAGTGAAGAAACACAACTTTAATAAGGTTCACCAAAAGACAAACAGAAAAATGAACCATGAAGAACAATTCAGAATACAAATAGAGAGAAGGGAATAGGCTTCAACATAGAATTTCTGAATAAGCCAAGCCCTAGCTCCCCCCCTTCACCCTGAAAGCTTCTGCACAGGGTTCACGGTCTAGTGCTTAGACAGAGTAACTGATTCGGATCATTAGGATTCAAGGCAATTCAACAAACGTTGAGAAATAAACAGCCTTCATAAATTTGGACACAAGTTCTAAATGCAAGTCAAGCACGATCAAATACAAATATGCCAAAACAATACAATTATAACAACCAAGTCTTAATCTCACTAGGTGGGGTTGGCTACATGAATGATGAATCATTTGTTTCTATTGTACTCTATCAAGTGACAATGCCTAAATATCAATAATAATAGCAATGTTGCATTTAGCTCCAAGTATGTAAGGGCATTCCTCATAATTTCTTGTCATATCTTTTTTGTCTTCCTCTTTTTACGTGGGCAAAACCCAACAACACTCTCCCTATTGGAGTTTCTATTGGCCTATGATTTATATGTCCAAACCATCTAAGATCACTCTCTCTAAACTCATTCTTAATTAAGACTACTCCAATTTACTCACAAATATACAAACAAAAAAAATCAACCATGAAGAACAATTCAGGATACAAATGGAGAGAAGAGAGTAGGCAGGCTGCTACATAGAATTTCCGAATTAGTTAAGAGACTCAAGCCCTAGTCCTCCACACACCAACCTGAAAGCTTCTGCACTGTTCATGTTCTAGTGCTCAGACAGGCCAATTGATTTGGATCATCAGCATTTGAGGCAATTCAACAAACACTGAGACATAAACAGGATCACTAGGATTCAAGGCAATTCAACAAACAATGAGAAATAAACAGCCTTCATAGAATTGACAGAGCCTCTAAATGCAAAGTCAAGTGTAATCAAATACAGATAGGCAAAACACTACGTTAGCCCCGAATTCAGAACAATCTATTCCAACAACGCACCTTGTGGTGAGCAAATTCTATATGAGAAGGATCAGATACGTTCTCCATTAGCGTATCATACCCATAAAACAGATCTCTCTGGATCGTCACTGTCGAAAAGTCCGGACTCTCAAAATCATCGGGCAACCTTTAACCGAGAAATCAAATCATCAGAGTCAATCCCAAGAGAAAGATCGGTGGTATTTTCCTCCTGAACAAACCTGGGAGGCTTGGAAGTCATAGCCTTCTCCCAACCGTTCTCATCTGGCCACACGAAAAGCAATCCCTGAGAAACCATCGTAGGCAGCCTCGCTACGCACGCCCTCGGCGACTGCACGGCCCGAGCCTCCGGACCCTCGGCGGCTGCCTGCGGTATTCGCGCGCACGATCCCTTTCGATCGAAGGACCATCCGTGGTAAGAGCACTGCAAGAAACCATTCTCATCTATCCTCCCTTCCTGCACAAATCCAGACCAAGTGAAAATTCGCCGGCAACAAATCGCAGACGAGGAAGACAACGGGGTTCGCTCACCGAAAGCGGTGCGAGGCGGTGGGGGCAGCGATCATCGAAGGCGATCCAGTCGCCGGAGTTGGGGTCCTTCCAGAGGACAATGTCGCGATTAAGGAGCTGAAAGGGGGTGGGGCTGCTAGCGTCGAGGTCCTCGATGAGGGAGACAGGATACCAGTGGTCACGCCATGAGAAGGTTCCAGAGGAAAAGGCGGCATCGTCGGCGTAAGAGCAGGTTTCCTCCTTTTCTAGGGTTTCGGGAGTACCTTCGTCGGTGGGAGCAGCGGGAGAGGAAGGGGATGCGACGCGGGGACCCACTGCCGAGCGTACACTAGGCTTCCTGCTACGTTGGAGGAGCTGATGCGAGAAAGAGAGAGGGGTGAGCGGAGAGAATTTCGGGAGATGGCAAAGGTGGAGTTTTGATGGTGGGCGAGGGGAGGAAGGCGAGAGGGAGGGAATGAGCACAGCCGCCATTGCCTACGAGCAGGGCGAGAAAGTTGAGTTCGAACTTGGGAACTCGGAAATCGATTTTCATATTAATTTAAGGGCAAATTGCATCCGGACCCCTGACGTCTGCTACATATTGTAAATTAGTCCTATCCCTGGGTTATAAATGCATTACATTTTAATTCAGAATTTCAAATTATTTTATTATTTTTTTCTAAATAACAAAATAACATTTATCATTTTTAACTAATTTAAATAATTTATATTTTTTAAAATTATTATATTCCTTTATTCTTATTATTTTTAAAAATTTAACAAAAAATTAAAATTTAATTTTTTTAATTTCTTATTCTCTATTTTAAAAATTACAATTTCAAAATATTATTATTTTAAAAATATATTATAAAAATTAAAAGATTAATAATTGAGAATAATTTAATTAATAGTAAAATAATAATAACTATTGTTTAATTTAAAACAAATAATAGAATTTTATAATTATAAGGAACCAATTAAAACTTTTAGAATATTGAGATTAATTTATAGTACACTATTGACCTTAGAGTTAGGGATTAGATGAAATTTATCATGAATTTAATGCTCATAATTATCAAGCCGGATTTAAAAAAAATATTTAAAAATTTTAAGCTGATACCAATTTTAACTATTGTTAGCATTAAAATTCAAATTTAAACTTACTTATTTAAATTTAAAATTTTTTGCCGTATGTTAAAACTAAGGAGTCTTATCCTTTTATTTCTAATCTTATTAGGATAACTATGTAAGAGACATTATAAATCAGTTCTTATTAAATAAATAAAAGGGGCATTTACATACATACCTTTTAAATCATCTTCAATTATATATTAAACTCCTCATTTTTTAATTTTACAACTTAACCCCCTAAATCATCCAAAAATGAAAACTAGTAGAATACATGTATTTGTAAATATATTTATAATATTTGTATATATATATTATTGGTAATAAACATCCAAATAATTATAAATCAGCAAAAAACATACTTTGAAAATCTTGAGAAAGACCTAAATATGTTATTTTTGAATGATTTAGGTGGTTAAGTTGTAAAATTACAAAATATTTGTATAATTATATTATTGGTAATAAACATCCAAATAATTATAAATCAGCAAAAAACATACTTTGAAAATCTTGAGAAAGACCTAAATATGTTATTTTTGAATGATTTAGAGGGTTAAGTTGTAAAATTACAAAATAAGGGATTTAATATATAATTCAAGATGATTTAAAGGATATGTATGTAATTCTCTCTAAATAAAAATATTTTTGTTTACGTTATTTTAATAAAATTCTTCTTTAAAATTACTTTAAATAAATTTAAATTAATTCTCAACTAAGATTGATATTTTTAACATTGAAATCTTCATTAAATCTAAATCTTACGGGCTACAAGCTAAAACTAAATCTCCATATATATAAAAAAAAAATTAATAACAATTATTAAAATGAGATTCTCAACCAAAAATCTTCATTAATTATTTTCATCAAGATTTCATAATTTAAGTCTTTGACCACTATCTCACATATATAATAAAAATAATAAAATAACTATTTTATTTCATATTTATTATTTATAGAATAATTATTCTAATATTTATTTTAATAGAATAATTATTTCATAAGAATTTTTATTTAATATTTTATGAAATACTCATTTATTTTTCTTACAGAAGAAATAGCTATTTTTTTGTTATTTTTGTGAGATAAAAATAATATTTCAATTTTTTTTCACGCACGTACACAAATTTGGGCATGTAAACACAGACATATATATATATATATATACTCATCATTATATATAGTACATGTATATATACTTATATAAATTACATTTATTTAATTATACATATAAAATCAAATTTAATAATAATAAATAATATAAATTAATATAAATTAATATTAAATTATATTTATTGATATTTTAATACTTTTTTTATATTCACTTCTTATTTTATATTTTTATTTCATTCAAGTAAATAAAAAAATTATCATTCAATTTTTTTTGAAATAATAATTTTATTACTATAAAATGACATTTTTATTTAAACTTTATTTTATTTTATTAAAGTAAATATATCATAATTATTTCTTCTTCAGGCATTAAACAATTAGAGGAGCAAACAATAATCATTTATTAAGAACTTTTATTTGTAGCTATAATTATCTTTCAAAAAAAAAACTTGTATTAAAGACTTTAATACTATAACATAATGATTATTAATACTATTACTAATAACATAATGCAACTTTAATACTATACAAATGTCAAAAAAAATACGAATTTAGTCCCATGCTAAACTGTTTTTAGTTACTGAATTTTTTTAAGTGTTCATAGTCTCCATTTTTTAATTAATAACCCTTTAAAATATTATAAAATATTATAAAATTAGGGTGATGGTAATAATACTCTGCAAAAGTCGCTCATGGGCGATCTCTGACTTACAGAAGTCGCCCGGCGGGCAGGCGTCTTATGCTCTAACGGTGTCGTCTGAAACATGATCACTTTGTTAAAATTTTTTTAATTATGCTTAAATTATTAATTAGTTAATTAATTATACTTAATTTTAAAAAAATCATCATTTCCTTACTAATGCTTAACATTTTTTTGATTTAACTAAAATGTAATGATTAACAAACCCGAAGGACCTATAAGTAAATTATCCTTAAAATTTTTTGAAGAAAACATAAACGTGCCGTGCAAAAATGTGCAACGTTGCAAGCAGTGACGGACAAATTAAACAGAATCTGTTGAAGGCCAACTTTAAACTTATAATTACGCGAATATTAACCAGTTGAATTCATCTCGATCTAACCAGAAAGCGATACACTTGATTTCGAACCAGCAAATTCATAATGAAACTAAAATAACAGTTTCATCATATTGAATCGACTAAAAATCACTCTGATTGAATCGATTAAATTTCATAAATATACGTAGTGAACATGTACGTAATTATTAATGATTGATGCATTATTTTTTAAAAATATCTTTATGTTTGATTAATTTTAATTTTTTGAAAAAATTATTTGTAATATTTATAAAATTAAAAATATCAAGTCGTGTGTGATATATGTCATATTAGAGTCATGTTTAACTTGAGTTGTTTTCCAACAAAGCATGTGTTACGTGCGCATTTTTTATAAAGCACATATAAGAGAAATAAATAAATTAAAATCAAAATATTTTCTCTTCAGGCACTAAATTAAATAAATATTTTAATAAATAATTATATGTGCAAGCTAGTACAATTATTAAGTATTTGAGTTCAGCCGAAAATTAAACTTAAATTTTTTATAAATATTGTAAATAATAAAAAATAATATTTCATGTTAACTATTATAAAATAGTGATTTCTTCGAGAAAATAACTAAAGCGTAGTAGATTAGCAAAAGAATAGCCTCGAGTCATCAATATATGACTTAATTTATGCATGATTTCAATGAAGGTCTGATCGATTCAATTGTAATTTTCGGTTTAACATTGTTAAATGCAAAAATAGTTCTGAGAGTTCACTAGATCTGTCAGACTACTAGTTCATGATTGAATCAGTTGAACCGACCATCTCGTTTTAATCGTTTAAAACATTAGAAAAACCAAAATTTTCAAAAAATTATCCAAATGAGCCTTCACATCACACCTAGCTAATTAATTAATATGGCAAATATATTAAATTTAAGGGTAAATTGCAAAAATGTCCATGTTATTTGATCATATGTGCAAGTAGATCTAATTTTTTGAAAATCGCTCAAATTTGTCCAATAGTTTTAGGTAATATGCAACTAGGTCCAATATTTAAATTTTACAGTAAAAAAGTATAAAATGACATTTTTACCCTCAAGATTTTCTCTCTCTCCTCTCTCTTCTCTCTTCTCTCGCTCGCTACCGATTTCACACTCTCTTGCTCGAATGGAGTCCTTCATGATTCCGGTGAGTGGGGAATGAGGGAAAATCGAATCCATTTCACCGGCGAGTGCGAAATCGGAAGAGAGAGAGAGGAGAGAGAGAAAATCTTGAGGGTAAAAATATCATTTCATACATTTTTTTACTGTAAAATCTAAATTTTGGACCTAGTTGCATATTACCTAAAACTAATGGACCAATTTAAGCAATTTTCGAAAAATTAAATCTATTTGTACTATGATCAAACAACAAGGACCTACTTGCAATTTACCCTAAATTTAATGAAGAGATGGAAGTAGATAATACGGCAAGTTTACTTAAATCTAATAATTAATTATATAACCAATTTATAATCCCACGGCATATATATATGATTAAATATATATATGATATAGTAGTATTGATCCTAATCAAAAAGATGTGCACACTTTAAGGAATCATGGAGGCAATAACAGCTTATTTCAGTGTTCTTCTCTTCAGCCTACTTATTTCCTGTAAGTAGTCAACGGCTATTTCTTCTTTTTAATTTCTCTTATATATCATTCCCAATTAATAATATGAGATAATTATATGAATTCACTTAAATTTTTATATTTTACATATTTGATCTATAAATTAATTTTCATATTATAACAATTAATTTTTAAGTACTATATCATTTTTCTTATTCCTTTTATATTATCTTCATGTGCTCTCAGTGTTCTCTATATATTTTTTTTATACTGTGAAATAAATTTTTATACAGTTTATTTTTTATATAATAGTTTTGTGCATGTTTGTATTTAAAAACAAACATATATTTTTTTATACATGTATGTATACATAAAAATAGAGCTATGTAATAGCTAATTTAGTCAACTATTTGATATTGTGCATATATGAATTATAAAAAAAAGCATTATGAAATATTTAAAATTTAAAAAATTTTTTAATTTAGTCTTTAAGATCGTAAAAACACTGCAATTTTTGTGATAATTCTTGATGAAAAATATTAAATTTGATTATTTTTTAATAAATTTGAACTATTTACGGCCTATATTTTAATTGCTCTATAAAAATTTAAGTTTTATAATTTAAAAAAAAATAAAAAAAAAAATTACAATTTATTTTCTCCTAGTTTTATCCTTTCTTAAAATTTGAAATTAAAATATAAAAATATTAATATTTTAAATAATATTTTAAAAAATAAAAAATTTGATGATTGAAAATAACCTGAGAGTATATTAATAAAAATTTAATAATTATATCTTAGTTTAGATAAAATTATATTATTTTTACAATCATGAGAATCAAATGGAGGTTTCTGAAAATTTGTGGTTAACAGGCCAAGATGTAATTTACTTAATATATTTGTATAAGATTTCAGTGATTATAATGTAAATATAAAGATTTAAATTTAAATATATAAAATAGAATAATTTAAGTGGAAGTAGCAATCTCTTGTGAATAGGGCTGTTATCAATCCGATTTCGAGCAGAGTCAATACTAGCTCGAAATCGGATCGATCACATTTCAGTCGACTTAAAATTGTCTCAAAGTCGATTGAGTTCGGCTTTGAGCTGGCTCGAGTCGATTCTAATCGACTTCGAGCCAATTTCGAATCATTTTCGAGCCGGCTCTAAATAATAAAATTTCAATTTTTTTCGAGCCGAGCCAAATATGCTCAACTTGATCTTGCTTGAGATTGGCTCGATATTATATATATATATTTTATATTTAATATTATATATATAACATATATTTTAATTCGAGCCGATTTCGAGTTGGAAGGAGTTGAGCCTACTCCGGCTCGAAATTATTACTGAGCTGAACTTTTGGCTCGTTAGTCAGATTATTTAGATCAACTCGATTTTGATTCGGTCTAAAATCAATTTAAATTTTGATTGAATTTCCATCCATATTAAAATCCTTAATTATGAAATATGAATTATATGAACATATTCATTTAATCAAAAAATGATTATTTAACCAATTAATTTGTCATGAATTTTATTTTTCAAAAATATGAATAATGAGAATATTTTTTGGGTCTCCTTCACAGCTGCTGCATCCACAACGTTCCAATTTTCCAATCAATGTTCCTGCACGATCTGGGTTGCCGTCCTCTCCGGCGCCGGCAAGCCGCCGCTCGCGCAAACCGGCTTCCAGCTCTCGCCGGGATCCTCCTCCTCCCTAGCCGCCGTGGCGGCGTGGTCCGGCCGCTTCTGGGGCCGCACCTTCTGTTCCAACGACTCCTCCGGCCGCTTCTCCTGCCTCACCGGAGACTGCACCACCGGCCAAGTCGCCTGCGACGGCTCCGGCGGCACTCCTCCGGTGACCCTCATCGAGATCACCCTCGGCGGCTCCAGCGGCGTTAGCAAAGACTTCTACGACGTCAGCCTCGTCGACGGGTACAACCTTCCAGTGGCTGTCGCTCCTGCAGGAGGCGCCGGGGACTGCCGGAGAGTGGGATGCCAGTGGGACTTGAACGGAAAGTGTCCGCCGGAGCTGGCGGTGACGGGGCCTGAGGGGAGGGTGGTGGCCTGTAAGAGCGCCTGCGAGGCTTTCGGGGAACCGATATACTGCTGCACGGGTGATTACGGCTCGCCGGCGACCTGTGGGCCGACGAACTACTCGACGCTGTTCAAGAGCGCGTGCCCGACGGCGTATAGCTACGCTTACGACGACCGGACCAGCACGTTCACTTGCACTGGTCCGACGAGCTATACTCTCACCTTCTGTCCTTGAAAGCCGTTGGATGCGCTTTAAGATTTGTGCAATATTATCATTGATTGTTTGTGCGTGAGAGAAACATATATAATGTTAATCATTATTATTCAGTTATTTTTTAAGTATAAGAATTAATTTTTATATTCAAAATATTTTCTCTTCAATAAATATAAATTAAATAAATACTTTAATAAAAACTTATATGTGCATATATAAGTATTAAGTATTTCGGTTATCTTAAAACTAATCTATATATATATATATGTTAGCCCATTGCCCTTTTTGGTTAAGACTAAAAAAAAATCTTCAAATTTCTTAAAATTATATTTCTTAATATTTTTATTTATTACACTTTATATATTAATTTAAGTATTAAAAATTAATTATATTTCACATTCTACATAAATTTTTAAAAAAATTTAACATTATTTCACATCAAATACATCTCAATAATAAAACAAATTTATTCTACATCATAATATTAATCTCAAAAATTTATCAAAAAAAATATTAACCCTAAAAAAATTAAAAACATCTTAAAATTCATGATTAACTTAAAATATTAATAAAATAATATTTAATTCTTTTGACAGGTCTAGGCATCTAGCTCAAGTAATAATCTTTCATTTCTTCTCAAGAAAAAATTCAGTTATGATTACAACAGGGATGATAATGGGATGAATTTAGGTCGTATTTACCGATACCTATACCTCTTGCTATATATATTATTCATTAGTTATACCTATCTCGTGCATATTTTACCTCTGCCTCACCTTAACCCAAATAATTTTTCACCAAACCCATACCTTCTCCGTCCTGCCCCACTCCGATTTGTCTCAACCACCTTGACTCCAGCCTGACCCAACCTGCCCTGACCCGCCCCAATCCACCTGCCCTACGTTAGGAGCACAAAGAGCTCTCTTGATTTCTCGACGGCATTGTCCGCTCCTCGTACACAATCGAAGACGACGTATAGGGGAGGAGAAGGGAAATGGTTGACACCACCACGTCGTTGCAAAGGGACGACAATGTTGGGGATGCCAATTGCGAGTGGGGGTTGCTAGAGAGTGGAAACACAAATCAAACTAGATTGGGTGGTTAGACTCAGTGCTCTCCTTTGGGAAATGGGAATTACTACTCATGGGCTACAAATAAGAGTTTAATTTAAAAAAAAAAAATACGCACGTGACACATGTGAACGTAGGCTTTAGATTTTAGAAATTATTTATTATTAACAGTTATAAGTAGTTATACTCGAACTCAACCGACAAAATAATAGGTTGAAGCGGGTGGCAGGTCTTGGGTTTAATTCCAGTCTGATACCACTTCAATTAGGGGAAGGTCGGGGCAGAGTTTAATGAGTATAAATTTAAAAATTAATTAAATCAGTATTTTTTTAAATTTCAATTCTTCGAAAAACGTGAATATGAACTCAATTAAGAATTGAATTCGGCTGGGTTGGAGCCATGTTTGAACTTGATGATTTTTTTTTATTTAAATTTAGTTGATTAACTAATTAATAAATTAAGCATAATTAAGAAGAAAATTAACAAAGAGAGTATATTTCTGATGACGTTAAGTAGAAGTCGCCCTATAGGCGGGTGACTTTTGTTTAATAGAAGTCGCCCGCCGCTCGTCCGACTTCTGCTTACTCGAAGTCTCCTGAGCAGCGGTCGACTTCTGCTTACGAGAAATCGCACATCGCTAGGGCTACTTCCGATGGCCATTTTCCATAAATGTAATTAATTGTAAATAAATGAAGTGTATCATGAACGGAGACTCTAACTTGACTTTGAAAAATAGAATTTGAAAACTAGATCTTAGAGAGTAAACCTGTCGTACATTAGAGGCATAAAGAGCTGTCTTGATTTCTTGACGATGTTGCCCACTCCACATACACAATCAAGTATTGGGGAGGAGAAGGGCAACGGTTGACACCACGTCGTTTCAAAGGGACGACAAAGTTAGGGATTTAGGGTCGCTGGAGAGCGGAAACACAAATCAAACTAAATTGGATGGCGAGGTTGAGGTTGCAAACCAGAGCAGTGACATCGAGGCTGTCAGATGCGGTTGAAGCCTATGTCAAGGGTTTAATTTCCAGTCTAATACCGGTTCAATTAGCTGAAGGTCAGGGCAGAGTTTAACGAGTATAAGCCTGAAAATTAATTAAATCAATATTTGGAAAACTTGAGTTTGCTAAATTAAAATTAAGCTAACTCAAACTCGAATTGAAATCTGTTCGAACTTGGATCGTTATCGCCCTAGACTTCATGTCTAAGAGAGCTAATTAATACGGCAGAGAAATTAAATTCAAATTGAGAAAAGTATATTATACGGCAACTTTACTTAATTTTAATTAAATATAATCAATTAATCCCACAGCCTATATATATCGAACCAAATCATGATAGTTTGTGTCACGTCTGAGATCATGGAGACTGTAACGGCTTTGGGTGTTTTTCTCTTTTGCCTGCTAATTTCCTGTAAGTGGCAGTTAATCAACGGCTTTTATTTTTACTTTTTTTATTTTTTTATTATATTATACAAATATTTTAATATATTTTATAAATTTATTTATAAACATAATCAAACTAAATAATTATTATTTTAGATAATATTACGTGATGTTAAAATAATATTCAATCAAATATCTCTTAATATAATTAATTTATTTCTTACTATTTATTTAAATTTAAATAAAAATTTATTAATTAATAGAGCTCAATGAAAATAAAATATTCATGTAATTAATAAATTTCATTTAGTGAGATTAAGACTTAAAAATTGTTATTGTGTAATTAATTTATTTCTTATTATGATATATATCTTTTAATAATTATAATAAATCAACGAAATAAATAAATATATATTAAATATATATTAATGTATTCACGAACAATTTCATTATTATAATTTATAAATATTTTTTTTAATAAATAAAATTTTTTTCTTAATAAATAAGATATATATTAAAAAAATAATGCTACACATCACTAGATGAGCTCAAATTTTGAATCCTATAAAGCATTTCTCGTATTAAAATATCTAAAAAAGCATCGCGTCGAATCTTACAGTTGAGTTTGTCTATGAATTTCATACGAACAGTTCACAAATATTAATGAGTCGAATATTAGTATATATTTAAATTTATTTATTTAACTATAAAGTTTTTAAAATTAGCAAATTTATTCATTAAAATTTCATCGAAAATATATATTTCTTCTGAATTATCTGGAAAATGATGATTTCCTCGGTCTCCTTTCTCAGCTGCCGCATCTACAACGTTCCAATTCTCCAACCAATGCTCCAACTCGGTCTGGGTCGGCACCCTCTCCGGCAGCGGGAAGCCGCAGCTTGCCGAAACCGGCTTCGAGCTCTCCCGGGGATCCTCCTCCTCCCTCGACGCTCCGGCGGCCTGGTCCGGCCGCTTCTGGGGCCGCACCTTCTGTTCCACCGACTGCTCCGGCCGCTTCTCCTGCCTCACCGGAGACTGCAACACCGGTAGAGTCACCTGCGACGGCTCCGGCGGCGCCCCACCGGCGACCCTCATCGAGATCACCCTCGGCGGCACCAACGACTTCTACGACGTCAGCCTCGTCGACGGGTACAACCTCGAGGTGGCCATCGCTCCGGTCGGAGGATCCGGGGACTGCCGGAAAGCGGGCTGCCAGAGCGACTTGAATGGAAAGTGCCCGTCGGAGTTGGCGGTGAAGGGGCCGGACGGGAGCGTGGTGGCCTGCAAGAGCGCCTGCGAGGCTTTCGGGTCGCCGATATACTGCTGCACGGGGCAGTACGGCTCGCCGACGACGTGCGGGCCGACGGGCTACTCGCGGCTGTTCAAAAGAGCCTGCCCGATGGCGTACAGCTACGCTTACGACGACCAGACCAGCACGTTCACCTGCAATGGTCCGACGGCCTATACTATCACCTTCTGTCCTTGATAGCCGTTGGATGCGCTTTAAGATTCGAGCAATAAGACAATAAAAGGATGCCTCTGTGTGTGTGAGGGAGATACGTAATGATAAGCAAATAATGTGTCATATTTAATAAATATTAAAATAATCTTTTAAACTTTATAAATCCCATGCATGAACACAAATTAAATTATAAATTACATTTTATAGTACACTTATAATCATTATTTATAAATATTCTACTTCAATTAATTAAAAAAATATTTTGCTTCAGTTTCTGATATCCTAGCTAGGGGTGGCAATTTGTACCCATACCCGATAAATCCGCCCCGACCCGCCCCTAATGGGATGGGTATGGGTACTCAAATTTTACCCGGAACACCCGCCCCGCCCCGCCCCTTTATGAAATGGGGCGGGTTCGGGTATGAATCATATAGACCCGCCCC
>KZ451886.1:4002682-4066141 GCA_002786265.1 Apostasia shenzhenica | reverse complement strand
AGTTTATGAAAATTAGAAGCGGGGCGGGGCGGGGCGGGGCGAAAACGGGTATGGGGCGGGTATGGGTAATGAATGATATATAGCGGGGCGGGTATGGGTATTTATAAACCCGACCCAAACCCGCCCCGTTGCCATTCCTAATCCTAGCTTTTACAATCATGCAAATTACCGTTATATAATATCATCTATTTTAATTTTTACAGACTTATTAATCACCAAAATTATATATCATCGTTATTTTAAATGATTAAATTTTGACAATCTTATTGAAATCAATGACTAGAATTTAATTAATTTTTTTACTAAAATTAAAAGATTGATCAAATTTGAGTAAAATAATGTGACAAAAACAAACATAATATATAAAATTTAATTGAAGTTAACTATTCATAAGTTGCGTAAATTTTAAGAATTAATCGTAAAATCTATAATATTTGTTAAAATAATATTATATACATAGTTTCTTCTTATTATTTTGTAATTATTTTTAAAAATATAAGAATTAATTTTTATGTTAGGATTTTATTCTCAAATTGGTTTATTTTCTGTTCTAAAATAGTAGTATATATACCCAATAGTCATTATTGTATTTTTTTTAATTATAAATGCTGCATATAATTATGATTATATTAATAATAAGTAACATAATTTAATAATATTTCAACACCAATTACTCCTTTTTTTAATTCACCGTCATTCAAGTCATTTAGCAATATTATAAGTATATTACAAAATAAATAATTAATTGAAATTTAATTGGCTACAATAGATTACATAAATGATTAATAGCAACTAGATTCATCTGATTTCAGCCTATATCTAGCACATTTCTATAATTTTTAAATTAATAAAAACAGTTCTATAATTTAAAATAATATATAAATAAATTCTTAAATATTAATAAAGAGCTCACAAAAATACATTACTCTAATTACTAAATTAATTGAGATATTATACCTCTATAAGAAATCTTGGTCAATTAGCCTACTTAATTTGTGTATTAGATGTTTGATGGAACACAAAGTAGATAATTGTTTGACGGATCGAGTTTTTTGAAAATTATTGCAAGTATAAGATTTTGCACAAACATAAGCGGTACCCTATTGATTAATTGGCTAGCCTTTCCGGAGTATATCTCTGATTGATTTCCACTAGCTTTCGCTCATTGATTGATTCCAGGGTTAACACGTATAAACATATAGATCATTGTCTATATATATATATATATATATTAGATAATGTAAATATTGACTGCTTGACAGTATACTTAAATGTTACTATTATGCTACCTTTTAAAACATGTATTAGATTTGTACATTAAACTAGCATATTTCACTTATGAACAATAGGATTTTTTTTAACATGTTTCTTATCGTTTACTTACTAGGTTTACTATATATACAATGCTTCGGAACACATGATCTTGAATCAACAAGGTCCTGAAGATTGTCAATTAAGCTAGATTTTATCTACTTTAAATTTGACTAATAAAATTAGTTGTTCAGTAGTTTAGATCTCTTTTATGTTAATGGCGTAGTACGTAATTTTTTCTTGATTTTATTTAATTAATTACTAGAGATTTTTCGATTTGTTGTAATTTTGTTGTTACGTGTATCTGCAATGCAAATTCAAATTATTATTAGATTTTATCTATCTTATGTTGCTGATAAATTACAATATATATATATATCAGACATGGGATGTGACACTTGGCTATATATATAGAGCCTTACAAATGTGTATTATTTCATTCTCTTGAGCACATACAGATACACAATAAAAGGTAATTAATCAATGCCTACCAAAAAGAAAGTCAAGCTCTTCAATCTTCCATGAATAAATATATATGTATCTATTAATCTTCCTTGCATTAATTAAAGGCATTCTATCATTCCATTCATTTGCTCTGCTTCTTCTAACCCTAGCTTTCCTATAGATCGATAGCCAGATATATCACTCTCATAATCTCTTCATTCTCTTCTTTCATGAAGAGCCATAGGGCTCTGTAGCTTCTCATAATCTCTTCATTCTCTTCTTTCACGAAGAGCCATAGGGCCATGGAGACCACGACATATGATCTCCTCCTAGCTTTCATCTTCCCCCTTATCTCTAATTAGGTTTTGTTAGATTAAATAAATTTGGGAGGGCATTTAGTTTAATGTTATCTTAACATTATGTTATGTTATTTAGAGAATATAATTGTTTGGTTTAATGACATCTACGAATTATCTTCAATCAGATTATAAAATTATTAGTTAAAAGATGACATCTAGATGTCATGATATTTAGATTATATAACATAACACAAAGATAACAATGAACCAAACACCCCGCCCCCTTAGTCTTTTATTATTATTATTATTATTATTATTATTATTATTATTATTATTATTATTATTATTATTATTATTATTATTATTATTATTAAAAGAAACAAAGATGAGGCCGTTATAGGGGTAATATGAAATTGTCTTGTTTAGTTAATTAACCGCAACGAGAATTGGTTAGAAGAGATAACGTGGTTTAGCATAAGACTTAATTATAGATATAGCTAAGTCTGTATTTGGCTGGGAATTAATAAAAAAGTCCATCATTATGCTCAAAAACACATCCAATAATATTTTATATTAATTTTATATCGAACAAAAATTTAAATATTAAAAAAATAATTTTATTTCATATCCTTACGTTCTCTCTCTTTTCAACCTGAGAAAAATTATGGGACTCATGCATAGTACCTTTTCAAAAAAGCTTTCAATGAGTCCCGCAATATGTTTTGCTAGCTATGCTCGCAAAAACGATTTTCAGGCCTAAAAAAGAACTGTTTTTAACTGTTTGTGTCCATTTTTATTAATTTTTTCAGTTTCAATCAATTACATTTATTTTGTTTTCATATCTCCTATAATTTAATTTTATTGAAATTTGATGTGTACGCTGATATGGTTAATTTGAGAGATTATTTTGAAAATTTTCTGTTAATTTCATTCTATCTTCATATAATAATCAAATCGCCTTTTGTATTTTCAATTTTTAGCAAAAAAAAAAAAATCTCTATCATATTTGAGTGCTTCGATTTTTTTTCTTGATTTTTTCTCTGTCACGTCAAAATATTTACATTCAGTTAATATAATATCTTAAAAATTAATTATATATGTGATTAATGTTATATTCTGAAAAATTATATTAATCTCATGTAATATATAAAACCCACTGCTCCACCAATTCCTCCGGGGAATTCTCCTGCCTCTCCGGCGACTGCGCGCGCCGTCGGAACAGTCGCCTGCTCCGGGTACGGCGCCGGGGCGCCGCCTGCAACCCTGGCGGAGTTCACCCCGAACGTACGGCGCCGACGGCAGGGTTTTCTACGACACGAGGTCGACGGATTCAACCTGCCGCTGGCGATAGAGCCGGATGCAGCGCAAGCAGCTGCGCCGCCGACGTCAACCGGCGGTGCCCACCGGACCTGCCGGATGCAGCGGGCCGTGCCCGGCGGGGGAGTGATCGGGTGCGGACAAGTTAACTGCTGCAGCGGGCCGTATAATAATCCGACACGTGTAAGCCTGCGGCGTATTCTGCGGCGTGCCCTCAGTCCTACACCTACCCGTGGGATGACGTCACGAGTACGTTTACCTGCGTGAGGGGTAATTACGTCATTACATTCTGGCCTAAACACCATAGCGGCTCAATAATACGAAGATATTCGAGTAGGAAGGGCCTTATTATACGGGGACAAAAAACAAAGGATAATTACCAACATATCATATAATTTAGTTTTATTTATATTTTAATTATTTATTTTTAATTAATTACGTTATGCACGCTAAAAATATTATAAAATCTTATATACACATATTTTAACTTATTTTTATTATAATGAGTAATTATAATTTTTCAATAACTTAATTATAGCTAGATTACAAAAAATCTGGGCCGTTCATCATATTATTTTAAGAATATTTAAATATATTTTGAGTGAAAATCTTAAAATCTTAATGTTTAGATGACAGTAACGGAAGGAGACATCCGCGACGTGAATTGATTTTAGTATAAATTAATGCTTTAGTGTGGTATTGAGGAAGAGAATAAATATGTATCATTAAGAGTAAAAATATAATTTTAATGATTTACTAACAAAATATTTTTTTTTCAAATAGATTTTGATTAAGTTTTAACTCAAATGTGTGTATATAAGATTTTGTAATGTTTTGAGTGTGCATAGCGTAATTAACTAAGAATGGATGGATAAGATATAAATAAAATTAAATTATGTGGCATGTAGGTAATTATCCCTTTTTAATCATGTTTTAAAATAATCATTTTTTCAGAAGGTATTGACCTTTTTGAATTAATTACTGAATTTTATTTGAGCAGCCTAGGGGTGACAACTATCATGTGCAAGATAAAATTAATAATTATATGTTGACGGAGAGTGATACAGTTCTAAGAATTAGAGGCACGCAATATTTCTAGCTCAAAATTTCAATGTCAGAGAGATAGTAATCATTCAGAAAAATACATAGAGATTTAAGGTAGTTTAGGGATAACTTCCTCTGCGTCCATCGGAGAGTCAAGAAAAAAGTGTTTTAGAAAAGATTTGGTCAGGGGACCAATACAGAAAGAAAGAAGAAAGAAAAACACAAGCTTCGTCCTTAATAGTTCTCGGAGGAATCTGATTCTCTTTTAGTCTTAAGAGTTGTTTTTGATGTGTCGTCCCGTCTGATCTGATCTCTCTTGAGCTTCGCCCAGAGGTATTTATAGGTAAGTTGTAGTGGAGTTTAGCGGGTTTTTCGGGCTGAAATATTGTATTCGTCAACTCCATGCTGTCGAATATTATAACCAGTGGATCCATACTGTCGACCTAACCATTGCCGACTCCAGGAAAACTAACAATAGTGAAAAGAGCACGCGGATCCTTGATTTGTGTGACTGATAAGAGTTAGTGCTAGTAGAAGTTGTGCTGACGTGGCGGTTTCCACTTGACTGAGACAGCAACAACTGAGGATAAACAAATATCGTAGCAAATGTTACTGGAATGTGTGGACACCCAAATATCGTGGCCGAGATTAGAGATCTGTGAAAGTAAAGCATGATTAGTCAAATATCGTGACTGATGAACGAAACATCGTTTATAATAATAAGTAAAGTGAGCCTTCAGATGCCACATGTATAGCTGCAATTTAACGTTGAATTCAGGCGTTAACATTATATTAAAAATTATATTAAATATAAAATTAAATTTAATTTTTGCAAAATAATTTCATACAGATTGTCAAAAAAAAAAATTTAAAAACATTTGTTTTTCTAATCATTATTTATTTTTATCACACAATTAAATTGAAGAAAGAAAAATTAGGAGCCATCTACCACAAAATCATTACTGTTGCACACAATTACTTACATATTAAAATAAAATTGTCATTTTATATATTATTTACTCATACTTAATAAATTATATTATACATATCATAAAATATATAAAAATAATTTCGATATTACTATAATATTTTTAATAATTTATAATATACATTATATTATATATAATATAATTTATTAAATATGAATAAGTAATATGAAACTAATAAATTTAATGAGACATGAAGGCATGTCTTAACAAAAACATTCAATTAATTTAAAATGATCTTCACATCTTACAACACATTCTCAATAACTAACTGCCCATTATAATTTAAGATTTTAATCCATTAAATTATCCAATAAATTAATAATTAATCTACTGAATAATTCAGTGAATTAAAAACTTCAATTATAATGAGTTAATTTATGAATTAATTATTAGAGCTACATGATATTATTTTGATCTTAAATATTTAAAGAGGAAAACAATTAGAGTAAGTAGTTCCAGGTGAGGCCAAACTCTTTAAATTCCAATACAAAAACAATGCAAGTCACATGCTCTTCACAACTTACTCCCCCAATCAACCAAGTTCCTTGAATAGACTCTGAACAAAATAATTTCAAAATCATGCCTTTAAGAATCATCGAATTCGAAGAATTCTTCCTTCAAGATGCACTTGAGATTTAACTTTAACACAATCCGACGAATATATCAAAAAAAACAAAAAAAAAATGCGACGTGATTTTAACACAAAATTGATAAGAACATGAACAGACGATGCAGAATAAATCGCCATTTTTGCTAAAGAAAACAAGGAATAATCGTCTACAAAAGGCATCATTCTTCTTTGATGATTCTCCTCTTCCGGAAGGGTTGAACCGGCATGCTGCCTGGAGCACTATGAGCTCTCCTTCTTTGATCCTTCTTCCTCTCTGCTTCAACCATTGTCCGCCTTAAGGTAGCTGCCTTGTATATTGGCTTGGGTAAGTGCCTGTGCCTGTACATTACACCATTCCATAAAGTTTCAGTTTGGCATTCTTGTAAATTTTTACCATGAAGTACAGTTGAGACTAGTAAGTGTACTCGCATCGAAAATTATTTGTGTGAATTGGTTAAATATCTACGGATGGTGATAGAGATGGTGGTGATGATGATGATGATGATGGTGCTCATAATATCGAAGAGCACAGTAAAAGTACCAAAAAGGATTACAAGCTAAAGTTCAAGATGAATATAGGGGTAAGGAAACTATTGTGGATAAGACAGAAAGGAATGTTTAATGTGGTATCGTTGACCAACAAAGACCACTGTAGTTAAATGCGAGGCGATTCAAGCCACAGTGCTAAAAGGAAGGTAAAGATGACAGGATTTGGATTATGGTTATTACACTTGACCTTGAATCACTGCATTTGGAGAGCTTTGCTCTACATATAGTTGATTTGAGAAGAGAAATTCATGCAACTGATCCTAACTAGTTTTGTAAAAACGTCGTGAAGCATACAACTTACCGAATTATGCGCTTCACCTCGGGAAGGTGCTTGTATCGTTCTTTTACAGCATCCATATATTCTTGCTTCTTGCGTTCCCTTGGAAGAAGCTGAAGTTGTCAAAGAAAGGTAAAAAATTTCATGAGTATCATGCTTAAGGTGGAATAAACAAATCTTCAAATGAAGGATCCTCAATGCGCTTTTACTGCATTATTGAATAGCGAAAGGAACACTCACAACTCCCAGCTGCTCTGAAGCTTTGGCTTTCCAAAGCCGAAGATTAGTATCATCACTCCCAGAAATAACGTACGTTCCATCACAACTGTATTTTACACAGAAAACCCTACATGGTACAGAAAATTCATCAGCAATTACAGTAAACCAGAAACAACATACAACTACTGAAGCAAACAGAGATCTGCAAAAGAACCACATTACATTAGGAAACGCTCAGGAAATGTACAATTTCAAGCAGCATTTGAGTTGAACAGTATAAAATCTAGAATCTACAAACTACAAGCTAGATATTGAGTAAAGCAATTATATATGCAGGTAGAAAACAAAGGAAACCTTTGCATCCTCTTGGTGTGGTAGACTTCTCTGCTATGATCTCCATTATAGTTGAATATCCTAATCTGCAATATTTGATCTGGATTAGAGAAAACATAGATTTGATTCAGATATATGCATCAAAATATCAAAACATGTCTAAAGTAGATAATGACTCACTGTCCGATCATAAGATCCAGTTACGAACTCCCTGCCGGTGGGGGAGTAATCAATATCCATCCTGTACACACCAAAAGCAGCATACAAAATATTTGGTCACAACTGCATTCAGACAGCTTGTACAACACAAAAGAAACGTTAAAGCGTTTTCTCAATACACTCACACTGCAGAAACGTGATCTGCGTGAACACATTTGGCTTCACTCAGTTTCCTAACATCGTAACTATAACAATTCGTATCTTCATTTGCCTGCAACATCGGATGAGAAATAACCACTAAATCTTGCAGGAAGATTTAATTAATTTCAAGAAAAAGATTTTAATTATATCAAAGATTTAGAGTCTGAAAAAAGAGAGATCAGGCAAGCACTTTGGTTGTCTACAAAGAGAATATCAGTAGAAAAGGTGAAAATAATCATCTCGACACAGGTTTACTTACAGCTGTGAAATTCATTGGCTCCATGGGATTCCAGGATATAGAATTGGTTCTCGTCTGCATCAAGCAATCACAATTAAGCCTATAGGAAAATGTTTTGTAATAAATATTTAGATTATTTAAAATTCCAAGGCCTATTAACAAATATGTAAATAACTAATATAGCAATGAGCAGCCCACAAATATTAAAGATAACCGCTTCACCGCTTACAGGTAAACCAGTAATGAAGTATGAAAAATGAAATTGGTAACAAAAACTGTTACACATGTATATGTATTTATTTTGAGACTATTATTAACATGCCACAAAAACTTTGAATATTACTTACATGCCACCCTCTTCTCAAAATATAAGATGGCATGTATTTGAATAAGGGTGTAATATTTTAAATTTTGAGTGGCATGTATATAAATGCACCATTTATGTTTCAAATAAACCATCAGCTCAATATTGTATTCAGACTAGCAGTCATTTTCTTCCAACAACTTGAAGCAACCATGCATCCACATCATAATACACAACATGGACAAGACCTTATTCAATCTTGAAAGTTAGCCAAAGCCAACAACAATAACAACTAAGCCTTCATCCTATTAGCTGGGATCAACTACATGAATTCCTTATTTCCATTGCACTATATGAAATAGCAATTCCTCATAAAATCATTCTTTATACTTCTTTGTCATGTCTTGTTTGATCTTCCTCCTCTTTTTACATGAGCAAGATCCAAAACTCAGCTCTCTTTACTAGAGCTTTTATCGGCTTACGATTTATATGTCTAAACCATCTAAGGCCGACTCTAAACTTATCCTCAACTATGACAATTCCAACCTTCCCAAGAGGTGAACTAAGCCAGATTTTTAAATATAAAAGACGTTAAAAAAGTACATCAACAACATCCCAAATGAGGATGGCACAAAAATCAATGGGAAAGAGCATTCCCCTCTACCAAGCAAAATCTCCTAACGTCACCATATGCACAAGAATAACAAAACTATCAATATTTCTAGTTACATATGTAACTTCACAAAAATGGAACCAAGACATCAAGAGAACAATATCATTCATAATGATGTCTTCCCTTTGTTGTTGGCTTGTAGTTCCAAGGCTTCTCAAGTTGTAGCTCCAAGTGATACTATAATGTGTTTAGTAGATGGAAGCTCTCCCTAAAGCTCTCGGGTGCAAGTTCCAATTCCTTGTTTGTCTCGAGTTGCAGGTTCCAGCACAAGTTGCAGGTTGTGCTTCGTTGCTACTCCAGGCTCCTCCTTGTTGATCGGGGTTCTAGCAGCAGATGCAATTTGATTCTCTAATGTGTTTTGACTTTTGATGGCAACCCCCCTAAAGCTCTCGGGTGTAGGTTCCAACTCCTTGCTCATCTCGAGTTGCAAGTTCCAGCTTACAATCGTTCTCGGGTTCTAGCAGTAGACGGTGTTTGGTTTAGCACTTCTTGGATCAATTGGAGTGTTTCGGGCAAGTCCCCCTCAAGTTAAATATGTTTGAACTGCATTGCAAAATGTATGACAGCTTGAATCCCATACAATACAACCTTTTTCTCCACCATGGCCACTGAATGAGTGAGCACTCATTTTCCCTCGAGATGCAAAATAGCTCTGTGGTGATCTCTGGTGATGAACCTAGCTCCTGCAGCTCCATTGTCCTAAATAGAACCATCAAAGTTGATTTTGCACTAATCAAGAGAGTAGGAATCCACCTATCACTAGAGATAACATGTGCCCCTAAATAGGCCAATGGATTCTAATGACTCTTGTGTTGCTTAATATATTTGCTGCTGTGGCTTCCAAATTGAAGGTTGGGCAGCCATTGACCTTGGAGTTTGCACTCCACCAGTAGTAAATGCATGTTGCCTCCAAGCTAAGTCTTTGATCACGCTTACTACATGTAATAGCTTTGGCCAATATCTATACATATTCAACAAGGAAAATGTTAGTGGAAAAATAGTAACATATTGCAGCAACCCTTTCCCTTCCTCACTCATTCTACACTCTACGCACAAATGAAAGAGTGTTTCTTTAACATCATAGTCCTTAGGACAGCGACTGGAAGCAACAAATCCTCTTCTATATAGCCATGACATGGTAGATGTTGCATCTTTACAGATCCTACAAAGCAATGTCTGCATTCTTGGTTGTGTGGAGACTTGCCATCACCAACCTTCCTCTAGAGCATCACTACTAATCTGAAACTGTCCTTGGTAAAGAGCAGTTATAAGAACTTTTGACTTCTTTGAATCAACCCAAACAAAAGTATCCTTCCCCAAGTTGCCATATCTACAGATGGGGTAGATCCTAAGTGCCAGATTAGCATTGAATAACTGCTCCACCATGTCCCAAGAACAAACTAGGCAAAAATTAGGTGAAAACTGGTAGGCCTGTGATGACCTTTAGCCGAAGATGGCAGCGAGTAATCGTCGGGTGAAGTCTTGAGAGAGAATCATTGGTGATATCTTAAGAGAGAGAATCATTGGTGATATCTTAAGAGAAAGAATCATTGGTGTAAGAAGCGAGTCCTAACAAACTTCTAGATCTAGTGAGGGGAAAAGAAATGAATTATTCTACATCCAAAAGTGAAGGGGAGTTCTTGGGTTATGTGCATGAGATTATAACCTCATTTGATTCGAGGGTTGAATTTTAGACATGGAAAAAAATTATCTTATAAATTTAATAGGAAAGAAATTTAGTTTAATATTAAAAAGTATGTAAAATATAAAATAAAATTAATTCTAATATTCGCATTTGTGTTGAATGTGAAATAAAGTTGATTTTACAGTTGAAATTTTGTATTAGGTCAAAATAAAAGCTCGAACCAAACAAACCCAAGATATCAAGGCACTTTTTGAGGAGACAACTATTAGCCTCGACATGGGACGAAACGAAGTGGTTAGTATCTCGACATTTGGGGCTAAATTATGATATATTATAGATAGATAGACCACTTGATTCATTCCCACATTGTAAAATTTTGTTTATATGTATGGCTAATAACTTAGCACACATAAGCTACATTAAGAGATTTTGTGTAGGAGAGGAGAGCGCTTTTCCTTGTATTTTTTGTAATATCCTCAGTGGTAATGTATTTTATATTGAATTAGTTTAATTTAAAGGCCATGCCATATCTCAAAAAAAGGAAAGAAATGGTTTGAGCCTTAGGTGAGAATCCCCAAATACCCTAACTCAATTAAAGCAATTCTCCAACTTTTTCCTAATCCTCTCATTGTAAATGACCATGATCTAGGACCAAGTTTGTGCGCACCAACCAACCTACATCCTCGATCTACCGTTGCCAACGAAATAGCTTGCAGCTCCTCATCAACCACTAATAGCTGCAGCCCCTGTTAATATACTCCCAGCTTGGTTGAACCCGCATGCACATGAGACCTCTCATTCGGTTGACCTATAGACGGGCATGCCTGTATGAAAGGATCACACAAAGAGCCACCCTCCTTGCACACACAAGTTTGCCAACTTAGAAGAGCCGCATCGAGCTTTGCGTACGTGTAGCAGAACAAGCTCGCAACTGCCCACCTTAACCAACCCCCCGAGCCTTCAAGCAACATGCTCCGACCGCCTCCATAAGTTTCCATTCGAGCATAGCCGTAGACCATCTCCATCACACTTGCACTATAAATCTCTTCCGCCATAGGATTTCCCTTTCATGCCTTGCAACTCTCCCACATCTCCTGTATTAGGTCAAAATTACTATTGCAAGTCTCAAAGATCGATGGTATACTAATTCAGGTATCTAACCCTAAAGTCGTGTTTCTGGAATTTCTCGAAATCTCATTGATATTAGTGTAGTGGTGGTTGCTCAAATACTCACTTTCGCCATCCGAAACATTACTTTGAGTGATAATTGCTATTGCATATGAGTTACTGGAAAATCTATTACTTAGTACCCAGCTCCAACTAATAAAAACTAACATACCCAATCTATATGGTAGATCTTTGTTACTCTCAATTTCATTTATCTTTTATTTTTATAAATTGTAGCTTGAAAATTCCCAATTATTACATTTATTTAGAATATAATCTCATTTTATTTGCAACTACTTGTCATTTTCTAAATCAATCTCAAGATTAGGGTGGCATTCACGAACTGTACCTCATTAGGTTGCAATGTTGTCAATGAAATGAAACGAAAAGAAAAGTGATGAAGTGAGGAACACAAGAAAGTAAATGGAGATAGTATTTTCAGTGGAGAGCCTCCAAGCTAGTTGCCTAAATTTTGTTACATGAGATAGCCCTGAAGGTTCCATTATTTCTTCTTTGGTTACAAAATTGGTTACACGAGATAGCTCTGAAGCTTCTAGGAGAAGAATGTTAAGGTAAATGGAAATTAATTATGAGTGGAATAAATGCCCCCTACTAGATGTCCTCTGTTACGTGTAGAGTTATGCTTTTTATAGTTTTCTTTTATGAGAATAAGTACTCCCGTGAGTCTTTTTAGCTTTCCCACCTAAGTTTTGATTTCCAGAGCTTGAGAATATTTTTGGGATGCTTCCCGTTACTAGGGTGTTCCTTAGAGACATTAAATAAAAGGAGAGCTTTCGTGAATGCATTATACTCTCCATGTTAGCCTTCTTGGGATGTCATGCAACAGATATCAATCTTCCTTCTATGTAGATTAATTAAGATTGATGGCGCCGTCATCCAAGATTTAGCCAAGTATATAAGCTTCGCCATGATTCCTGCAGCCAAGGGTGCAAGAGGTATACTTTCCAAGATTTAAGAGTTAGGCATCAACTCTATCAAGGCTTGTAATTTGTCAACATCATTATATTGAAGAATGTTTCAGATTTTTCCTGTCATTATACAAAAGAGGTTGCATTATTGTCGGTTAAGATCTTTGACCTATCACATGGATGGACCATGAAATAGGTCACCAAAGATAGGTCAAAGATCTAAACCAACGATACTACGACCCCTTTTGTACAGAGATAGGAACAACGGGAAATATTTTAACCGATTGTATGATTGGGACATAAGATAAGGTCCATTTGTAGAAAGGTTTGGCGTAAAGTTTTGGCTCTTGGCAAATCTTTGGCTCCGCTTATGCGTTTCCACGAGATAGCTGTAGGAGATTTTCGGATTAGATTTGGTTGTTTACCATTGATCATCTAGTTTTCTAATGTCTTGTCTTCAAATGAAATTTCTCCATTGCCACAAGTACGACCAAGATTTCTTGACTGATCTTCAAATCAACAACCCATAACTCTTTTCTTGACTGATCTTCAAATCAACAACCCATAACTCTTTTCTTGACGGCAGTTATCCTGCTACATGTCTTTCTATTCTCCCATCTACCCTTCCAGCCCTTTCAGGCTTCTTGTCTCGTCCATGATCTCCACCTTGACTTCTCAGTAATTCATCTTGCTGCACACTTGCTATATCCACTTCTTACATCTTCGTAATCACTACTCTTCCACCACTGCCAACCCACTTCTGTTAATCTTCTTTCCAGCCATTTGTCTGACTTCCCTTATCCTCTGTTACTTATCCTCCAATCTATTTCTCTTTAGCACTTAAGGCTGGTTAGGTTGTTTCTTTATTAGTCACTAAATTACATTCTGAAATACAAGCAACTATTTAGCATAAATTATTGAGAAAGTGAAAAGAAAATTTCCTAGAATTCAGAAGTATGCATAAAAAAGGTTAAAAAAAAAAGCAATTGTTTTAAAAACAAGATTTTTTCCATGTCATTAGATTCCCAAAATAAATGAAAATGTAGGCGTTAGAGGTATGGCTTAAAGCTAAAAACACAACTATAAAGCAGGAGAATCCAGAAGACGCGTGTCTTTTGGGTGGGAGGGGGGTTTCAAGCAAAAAACAAAACATTTGCAACCAGTTACTCTTCTTCAACACATCAATATATTCATTTAGATGCTTATTTCTTACTTAAAATAAGCCTAACCAATTGAGGTTAAACAATTTACCAAGATTGTATAAATTACTAGTGTCAATTTCAATATGCTAACATGATATAATTTTTATCACAGTTTAGGTTCAATTATATATAAAAAAACTATAAAATCAGGCTTGCCTTAAATTATCAAAGAGAAAAGAAAAAAGTTACATGATAAAAGAAAAAGACATAAGTACACAATAGAGGCTTGACTAAGGAATTGATGCAACTGATATCCACTTAATGCGTACAATTTTACTGACCTTCAATATTAATTTCCTGGCCGGTGAAGAAACACGTAAATCATATAATATTATGCCACGATCACTGCAAAATGCAAGAGGCATATAAGTAGTGTCTAAAAACTAAGGTAAAGTGGCAATGCCAATTTCAGAAAAAATGTTGTAAAGAGTTCAACAACCATTACTAGAGCTTATTGTACGTTATGCCATAATAGCAACACATCTAATTTTTCAAATACTAAACAGAGAAGTGGGATAGCAAACGACATTTTTGCTCCTACGAATTTCAAATCTGAGGCATATTAAATCAACAAGCTAATTGAATGAGAAAATGAAAACATAATCAATCAACATACTATATTGTGTAATAGAATAGTCATATGGAAGGAAGTTTGGGCTATGCACATTCCTAGTAAGATAAAGCTTCTCGCTTGGAAACTCTGCAAGAACACCATCTCGACCTTTGCTAACCTCAACAGTAGAATACCAGACAAGGATTGGCCTAAGTGCTTACTATGCCATAACAAGGATGAAATTGTTGAACATATTTTTAGACTGTAGATTCTAATGGCACATCCAACTACTATCATGCTTATAACTAGGTTAGAAGAACGAATTGGATACTGAGATCCTCCACAGAGCACGTGAGGTCACCTGAGCTTTTCTTCACAATTATGTGGACTATTTGGAACAACTGTAACAAGATTCTCATAAGTAAACCCCACCATAGCCCTGAAAGTATTGTGGCTTTCTCTAATGACTATCGAAGGAGTATGAGGCAGCTAATAAGAAGACATTGAAAATGATAACAAAGCCCTACACTAGTTGGATAAAATCCATCCACAAGATAAATTTCAATGTTGCGATTGACAATGAACTGTTGTATAGGGATTGGAGTGGTATTCAAAAAACATTTGAGAAACATTTGGAGGTTTAATAGCTAAAATTCATAGGGCAATGGATCCTCTATTTGCTGAAGGCATTGCAGCAAAAAAAGTAATCCTATTTGTTATAGATATGGAACTCTAGGATGTTATTTTAGAAGGAGATTCCAGCCAAATTATTCAAGCCCTTAACAGTCAGAATGAAGACCCTTCTTTAATTGGACTATGCATCAGACAAAGCAAAGAGTTGATGAAATATTTCAAATCTAGAGAGGTCCTACATATGAAACGTTAAGGTAACTAAACTGCTCACAAGCTAGCCAAGAAAGTAATTTCAGAGGAAGGGAAATCCATATGGAAGGACGTTCTGCCAGGTTTTCTTATTCAGTGGTGCTGTAATGTGTACTGTCACTTGATTAATGTATTAAATGAAATTAGTTTTCTATCAAAAAAATAGCAATCCATATGCATGCTAAATGCCAACAGAAGAGCTTGCGTAGAAGATGAAACAAGTTAATGAGAAAATATTCTAAACTTGCTAAAAATTATAATTAGAAGCCAAAAATATGCAAACATTCACGTGCAGACCACGTATACCAAGAAGAAATTAACTAAAACTTCAACGGGTTAGTAATGTTTTGCATACCTAGAAGACGTTACAAGCAAATCTGGATGGCCAGGGTTAAACCGAACTGAAATAACTGTATCATTTCCCCATTTAAAGGTATTCACTGGCTCTGATCTTTTGGCAAAAAGAAGTCATTGAACTAATTGTATATTTAGTTATAAATGCGTATATGTGAAGAAAAAGCATAAATAATAACTTTTTGAAGAAACTATGATCAAGAAACAAAACCTGTTATGATCCCATATATCAACTTGTGCACCCACAGTTGCAAAGAGAGTCCGATCCCACTGGTGATCAACACCCCTGGAAGAGAAGATAAAAAGCTAGGATGAAGCATTTGCATATCGAGTGAATACATAACAAAATCACAAGTATACAAATACTCTTCACAGCTCAAAAATACACATTAAAATAAATAGAATAAGTATGACTACCACAATGGATGCTTCCAGACGTAAACTGCCATTGGCTGAAACATGAGATACCAAAACCAGTAGCCGTCAGTCAGTACAATTGCAAATCCATCACTTACAATTATAAAAAAGCTAAAGCAGACCTCCAAAGCATTGCCAGATGATTCACTTAGGTTCTTACTTCTATAGTCAGGAACGTTCCAAAGCCTTACACTGCCAACACCAAAAAATTGGATCCAACTTTAGCTTATCAATTGCACTGTTGAATGTAAGAATTTTAATACAAATAGTCAATCATTGCAGGAAGCCAACAGACACCGAAAATTTATCACAAATAAAAATTACTTATGAAGATATGCAGCTGCATTAAACTAAGATACACTGGACATTCATGTATCACCAGACCACATAACATAGCAAAACATGAGAAGTTTTGCTAATAGATAACATGGAAAACAATTCAAACTCAAATTGACCATCAATGTCTACATTGTATAGTGTTACTGGCATCAATCTCATTATTGATACCAAACGGAAATATTTATCATATATACACTGTTGACCAAAATTTTGGACGACCGTCAGGTGGCGAATATCACATGAAGAACTCATATTGCAAGAACTAAGATAAATTGTAAAAGCATCACAGAAGATGCAAATTTATGTGGTTCAGAGAAATCAACCACATCTACAGTCAGTTCAAGCAAGAACATAATCCACTGTAAAATATCAAACCCCATATGGTTACACGAAAGATTTACATTAGTGGATCGAGAAATAAACAAAAGAGTTACAAAAAAGATTCAAAGGAAATGAAATTACAGAGAATAAGCCCAGATAGTAATGTCCTTTCATTTCCTTCTATATGCAGTGACAAAGCAGAATGCAAATGGACCACACCTCTTGGGAGCTAGCCAGAGGATATCAAAGTGCAACGAATGATGGTGGTGGACTGTCAACATGTTATATGATAATAATTTAGAGTATCATAACCATCCACGTGGATGTCTAAGATAAGCATGGTTTTGATTTCAGGTTGAGATCTCTACTCAGAGTTGAATAACCACCCAAGTAGTGAAGCCGAATATGGGACCAAACCAACATCTAGCGACCTAGTCGAATATCCCACCAAGAGATGAAGGGATATGCCAATAACTTTGGTGTGAATTATGGGTTGTACCTGACAAAGTCTATCAGACCCATGCGGATGGTAAAGGGAGATGTCTGCACCACACCTTAGCATGGAGGATAGTGGTGCAGTTAGATCACATTAATGATAGTCATTCACCTAGAAAAGAGAACAATTAATGCTGAGAAGGAGTTGATCTAACGAGTCATTTACTCTCTTTCATCTCTTTTCGACCCAACACTAGCAGAAGGCTAATGCTCCACTTCGACTACAAAATTCTCTCTCCTCCTTTTTCGATTCTTCTTTCTCTCTCCTTCCCATTGTACTGAAGCCTATAATGGAGATAATCTAGAGGACTTTAAGCCGCCTTCGACAGGTGTGGCTTTTCCCTTTTCACAGGATTTTTCACTCAAAAACTAGTATGCTTTGTGTTATTTGTTTCTTCTTTTTCACTTGCTTTTTACTTGAGACTGTTGGATGATTTTCACTAAGTTTTTACATTAACTTTGCTGCCCTCATGCAAAAGTAATATACATCAAATGTGTGAACCCTTCTACAAAATGGCAAAAGATCTAAAAAACAACTCGAGTAACACTTCTCCCAATATCTCTGCCAACCACCTCAAACTGACCCTACTCAACACTTGCTAAATGTTCTCACCACCACTGTGATAAATAACACATAATTCATAAGTCATCCTACAAATCAACAATAAAACACTCCACAACAAGTTTTAAAACAGTCCATTCCGTAGAGACCCAAAACCCCTAGTCAACAAAGAAAAAATGATTTTCTTCCCATATAATACACTCAGCTCTAGCTGCTACCACTCAAACCAGACCAACAAAGCCCCCCAAAGTTCCCCGTTAGGAGGAGGAGAATGAAAGAACTGACTCTATAAAGTACAGTTCAGACTCAAAAGATGACAACTTACTCGAAAATTCTCATCGACCACCATTAAAGCATGGCCTGCAGTATTCAACTACCATATTAACAGCCCCCAGTGCCCAAACATTTCAAGCCTCCTAGTTTCATAAACTATGATGGCACTTTTGACCCTATTCAACATGTCTAATTTCAAAAACATGCCCTATACTTCTGATGTTTTGAATGCACACAAGTGCAAGCTCTTCAGCAACACTTTACATGAAAAAGATTTGTAATGGTTCGACAACCTACCCGCTTGCACCATCCGTAACTTCGCACAACTTGCCAAAAGGTTTACAACTTGATTCAGCAGCTTATTGCCTACACTCTCAAAGTGTTCTCGAACACCTAAAGATCAAGGGTCGAATGAGTTTCTTCAAGACTATATAAACAGATTTAGTCATCACAATGTCGAAACAAAAGACACGGAGACCACTATGACGCATCTAATTGACGACCTCTCTGAAGACGACCTCTACACCTCCTTCCATAGAAAAAGACCAAGATCACTCACAAAGGCCTTTGACCATGTCAAAAAACATATCCATCTTGAACACTTAGATAGCAATGTCACTGACCCCACAAAAGTTGAAGAAGATAGAGCCACCGAGGGAAGGACAACTGCCTCCTAACAAAAAGCCAAAACATTCTAAAGCGGTTTTCGACATCGTGCAAGCTCACTGTTTCATCACCAGCAATACCCTTCCAATATCATTGTTTACCAAACCTACAACTCGACATCAACAACACCAGAAGACATCTTCACCACTATCAAGCTGAAAGGACTCATAAAGACTCCTTTAGCAAGATCTCTAGAACCAAGCCAAGTTCCCTCAAAATTCTACAAACTCCATCGCAAGTTCTGTCATACTCTTAATCAATGTGGATACCTCAGAGAATACACTAACCGGCTCATCAAGGTCAGCCACCTACCAGAGTTTAGCATGGTCGAAACTATACCTTAGGTGGACAAGTTGCTAGGCCCTTCCTTCAAGCAAACAACCCACCATAGAACCCACTAGTAGTGAATAACGTATAAAGAAGGCAAATCCTAACAATCTTCAGCTTTGTCTCACAACCGACAAAGAAGATATTTTCTTCAACGCATCTTCTCCTTCTTCTTCCTTTTCATTTAATCAGGTAATCAATGTCCTTACAACATTCTTTACCCTTGACATTATTTTAACTACTGGAGATCTCCAAGAAAGAGAAGACAATCTGGAGGACCCAATTATTATTACAGCCAAAGTTGATGATTATGAAGTCCATAGGATCCTTGTTGACACTGGAAGCTCACTCGATGTAATGAATTTTTTGACTTTGAAGAATATAGGCATTTCGACATATTAAGCACTTCCATTGACCATGACAGACTCTAGCTTTTCAAGAGATATTTATCGCCCCAAAGGTTGTAATTTCACTCCAAGTCAAGCTAGAAGAACACCCAAAATCCATCATCCAAACTCTCGACTTCATTCTCATTGGCTCTCCATTTACTTACAACATAGGAGACCAGTAATCCATGTCGTTCGAATGATTCCCTCTACTATACATCAACGCCTGAAGTTTCCCATGTGCCACTCTAAGAGGGAACCAAATGAAAGCAAGAAAATGCTATGAAATCTTTGGTTAGCAACACAAATCTTGTTGATCCAATAAAAAGCACAACCCTTTCTACCGAAGGCAACATTTCTCTCTCTTTGAAGGATGCTAATGTAATTATCTCTAATATTTATTAGTTTGAACAAAAGGAAAGTGTTTCAATAGTGGCTCTCCACTCTGATTATATTGATATCTTCATATGGAATTCCCAGAAAATGCCTGACTTAAACCACTACTCAGTAGATGAGCATAAACTCAACTTACATGAAAATCACAAATCCGTGAAGTAAAAGAAAAAAAATTTATAGGTGGAAAAAGATAAGGAAGAAGTCGAAAAGCTTCTTCAAGCATGTTGTATCAAAGAAGCTAGATACCTTGGCTGGCTTGCTAATATTGTTGTAGTAAGGAAAAACAACAACAAATGGACAATGTGTGTGGATCTCATGAACCTAAATAAAGCATGCCCGAAAAACTCATATCCGCTATCAAAAATTGACAAACTCGTCAATGCAACAGCAGAGTACTCCACCATGAATTTTTAAACACTTTCTCCACTTACTACCAGATCAAAATGGCAAAGAAAGACAAAAAGAAGACTTCATAATCGAACAAGGAACATATTGTTACAAAGTAATGCCTAAGAATGAAGAATGCCAGAGCCATATATTAGCGAATGACCGATAAAATTTTTAAGGAGTAGAAAAGAAGAAATCTTGAGGCTTACATTGATGACTTATTAGTGAGACGTTGGAACCCCCTCCAACATTTGGCAGATCTCTGAGAAACTTTTGATACTATTCGACACTTCGACATAAGACTTAACCCCAAAAGTGTGTTTTCATCACTGCCTCCAACAAATTCCCAATTTCCTATTTTTTGTCTGTGGCATTAAAGCAAACCCAAACAAGATCAAGAAGGGTTGACACATTAAATCGCTTAATACTGAAAACATGAGAGAAATGACTGCCCATCTTCAAGACACTTTGAGGTGGGAAAGCAATAGAATTAAACGAGAAGAGACTTTCTTGGCGCTAAAGTACTTATCTTCACTGCCTATCCTATCAGTCCTAATTCAAGGTGAATCTATACTACTCTATTTAAGCACAACAAATACGATAGTTTCTGTTGTTCTTGTTCAAGAGGCATTACACATCTAGCTCCCAGCATAGTACGTTAGCCACATACTCCAAGATGCCGAACATAGGTACCTTATCCTTGAGAAACTAACCTTCGGCAACTAAGAATCCTCGCCATTACTTTCAAGCTCACACCATCAAGGTGGTGAGTGATCAACCACTTAAAAGGATTTTACATTCCCCTGAAGTCTCAAGACGCCTCCAAAAGTAGGATGTCAAATTGACGAAATTCAACATCAAGTTTATCACTTGAACAATGATAAGAGCACAAGCCTTGGTGGATTTCATCATAGAGCTAAAGATGACAACCAAACCTAAACTCCCACACAACCAAATTCCTTTGCCACTGGCCTCTGGGCAAACGTTTCACAATATCGGCATTCTCCTAATCGTCCCTTGGGGGATAAACTTCATCAATCAATTTGTCGTCTTTTTCAACCAATCAACAACCAAGCTAAATACGAAGACTTGATCGCGGGACTTCACTTCGCATGTTGCCTTAGTGCCGAATACTTGCAAATCTACAGTGATCCCTTATTATCAATCAAGTAAAGGGAATATATCAAACAAAAGATGACATCTCAAACAATTATCTGGTCAAAGCAAAAAGCCCTCTAGAATCCTTCAAGAAGATATAGGTGATTCATGTGCTGAGACATCTCAATTCCATTGAGGGCAAGTTGGTTAAAATTGGGCGACAAACATGGAACACATGAACCAAATCCGATTGATCTGAAGGTCATAGGAGTCGAATACGCTACTTCCTGGATGACATAATCATGCGATATCTAAAGACAGGGAACTTACTGAAAATTAGGTAAGGGCGAGGCAAGTCAAATTCAACACATCAAGTTACATCCCTATTGACGAACAACTATTTCAACGATGCTACTCCAGACCACGTGGCCATGAGTTCTGAATCACATGCATTTGGGTTTATTAATTTTATTTTGTCCCATTTTGATGAAATAATTTGCTGACTATGATCAAAACGTATACAACTATAATAAGTGTTGATTCTCATATCAACATTTAACAAACTCAGTAGTTTCTAATAACATCTATTCAATAGGCAATACAAGGAAATACAAAGACTACAAAAGGATATGCAAGCTTCAAGTTTCATGAGAAACCTAATGATCTATTTTTAAGGGCACATTTGAAAAAGCTGAGTTATATATGGCATACAACATGTTCCAGTTGTGTTTAAATACCAAGCATGAAAAGAGCCACACCTATGCAGTTCTAGTTCAAGGCAAGAGATCACCTGCAATCTGTGCCACATGATACAAGAATCTCCCCATCAGTTGATACTGTTAATCCTCTAACAGCACCTTGGTGACCAGGAAATTGACAAATTGTCCTCCTATATTATAAATTTTCAAAAAGAAAAGGTAAGAAAAACACCAAAGGGAAAACTTAAAAAGAATAGTGTCGGCCAAGAGAAATTCAATATAAATAATACCTCATAGACAAGTCCCAAAGACGAATATCTGCACAAGAAACAAGAAGAGAATAATTATAATAATAGCTTTTGCAGTCATTAAAAAAGGGTCTACCAAAACAAAGAAGTTAAGCAAACAAGAATACAAGCTATATTGTAACTTTACAAGTGAGTATATTCCAATGCATGAAAAATTTCTGTTCATGTATATGGAGGAAATATTAATAGCCTTTATTTGTTTGGTAACTAAACATTTATATAGACAAAGGGAAAAATACATAATTTTTCCTCCAAATGAAGCCCGTGGTATGGCCATGCAAACACTTATACATGATTCAATAGCAACATTTGAATGTTTGAAAGAAATACAATAAATATGTATTGCAATCATAACTAATCCATCTTTTCCTTCTTTTTTCTTCTGAAAGTGTAGATCCACCTTCGTAAATATCTACAATTGAACCATAAAATGATCAACTTTCAATTTGAATTTACAGAGAAAAAATCCAATATAGGGACTATTTGTCATGGTATCCAATGTTTATTTGAGTTTCACGTAAACAACCTTTTGTTGGTTCATGGAAAAAAAACTTAACCTAATAGGTCATTCCCTTCACAAATACTAGCATAGTAACTTAGCATCAGTTACTTGCATGAACTGATTTTACCATGCAAATGCATAGAGAACAACGATGAATCAAATGAGCCATGGTGTTTACACAATATTTTGCAATTGTGTCCTAGCCGCCCACATGGCACTCAAACTTCTGTGAATCAATGTTCAGTCTCCCCAAGTCATGTATTCAAGTTCCAATTTACTTGCAGGTAACTGACTGAATGTGTAGTATGTACTATAGCTTCATGAAATTTTAGAAGGTACCATGGTGTCACAACCGAGGTTTTGGGACCTTGATCTAGGGTAAGACTTCGACATCAATTTGAGGTCGAACTTCAAACCTTGTCCTAAAGTACGATCTCAATCATGTATACCCGCCCCTTTTCAAGGGGTGGCCAACTCCAAACATTAATAATTATAGTAATCAAATCCATTCATCACAGTTGTATTAGGTTATCCTCAGAATCCATCTCTAACAAAATGATAGCCGACCTCCAACAGAGTAACCACCTGAAACACCGTGTCATTCTCCCGGTAGTTATTAGTGACATCAAAGACCATAATTATCTCCATTATAACTTATCATTCCACCTCCTACCAATGATAGCCAACAACAATGCTCAACTTTTAACTATGAGGAATTTACCTTTAGCTCAGGGTATGGACAATCAATCAAGATCCAGATCCACTCCTAGTCAACCTACCACATCCTCAAGAAGCATAAGTCCAATAATGGCGAAGTTCAAGTTTGTCGTTATTACAAGCAACGACATAAATTTAAGCAACCCCTAAATGAACTTTACATGGCCACCCAAAGACAAGGTTGGCTTAAAACGCTAAGGCCTAAGCTTGTTTTGCAATCGAGGGCTAATCCCAATAATAATTGTAATCTCAACCGCAACTATGGGCATAAGCTTTTTTAGTGTCGTTCTTTGAAAGCCTTACTTGACAAGCTCTGCATTAAGTGAAGCTGGAGGAATTCCCCTTAAATACCCAAGAACACAATGACAATTGCCGGTCAGGAGATCCCCTGAGGGGTAGCACAAGCTCCAACGTCTGTGCCCTGAATCGAAAATGCCAACTTGATATAATATATATATATATAATCGGAATGTTCAATACTATTTTTAGGATTGAACTCAAAAGGAGGTGGGGAGTGCCAGTAGATAATCGGCCTTGGCTGTACCCATCATTTTCTCTTAAGAGGAACTCTCATTCCCATATCATGAAAACTCATACAATGATCCAGTTATTATAACATCTCAGATAGTAGAATCAAATGCCATGAGGGTGATGATTGATTCTAGTAATTTTCTTGTGTCATCCATCAACATCTGATAATAATATCAGTGACTAGAATTTTCTTTTACAATGATTTGTAGTTCTGCCTGCTACCCGCGAGCTTGAGCTACAATGCTCCATTTTCAACTATAAATACAGAACTCTAACTTCAACTTAGATGTTGGCAGTCAGTCAAGAGCTAGATCCACTCCTAAGCAACCTTCCTCCTCTTCAAAACCCTAAAACCCCAACACTTGTATTCTCTTTCCTATTCCGCTACAATCCCCCTCTGTAATTGCCTCTAACAAACTTTCTTTTGACTTAGTGGAACTTTACCTCCACTTAACCCGTGGACAGAGGACCATTACTCTGAACCACATAAACTGTCACTAATTGCATATTGTCATTACATTTCTATTGATATCACTCTGTTACTTGTCTTTGCTCGTATTCTAATAGGGCATGCGTTGCGTGCTGTTGATCTTCTAGACTCTAAATTTCTCCATTAACACATTTCAAAAAATTCACTGGCAAAAGTTGGGGACACACATCCATGTCAGAAAAATTAAATTCCAAACACTAGACATTCTCGAACTACAATGGTTAGTAAAATGTTCTCGATTCAATGTATTTAGCCATTTGATCCATATAAAATAGATTCAATTCCAGGAAAGATGCAGTCAAAAGATGTGGGTGGGAAATCATATGATTTTGGTTCGGTTAATAATGATACAAAAAAAAGTAGGATTGACAACACATTTTATGACACAGAAGATTGCAAAAGCTTAACAAGAAAACAGTGACATATTGAAACTGTTCAAAAGTCATCAAAAGTTCTCCAGTAAGGTCCTTTGTTTGTCAACCTATAAGCATACATTCACAATTACAAGAAACGTGAACTTCATGAGATTATCATTCAAGGATTAATTATCTTTTTGTACGCTATCCTTTACTTGTTCTCAGTAATGTATATCAAGTATGAAAAGCAACTTGATCCAAGCAGAAAGCTTATACTATAATACAAAATTAGAAGGTGAAATACACAATGTTAGGGAGAAGAAGTTATTTGGCTTTGCAAATACTAGTAAAAAACTGCAGCAATTTCCATAACAAAGCACCTCCATCCATTGATCCAGAAAACATTCCTTTTAAGTGATTTGGATTCTTTGCCATGCAAGAGACAGCGTCAATGTGCCCATCCAATGCTCCAACAAAAGGCCTAGCAAATATCTAACAAAATAATAATACCATCAGTAAAGCAAACAAGACAGCAAATTATTTAAAGGTCACAGATACGCAGCTATACCAAATTACCTTCTCTAACTTTGCAGCAGTTAAAGCCCGAGTATATTCAACAGCTCTTTCTTGAGTGCGAAGTTTGGGATCATAATTTCGGAAGACTTTCTGTCAAATGAGAGATATAAACTCAGGAAAACTTGCTAACGCACGTCATACATCATACCAATTGGCCACCAAATTTTATCATACTAATAAAAAAAATGAACAAAACATTGCTCTTAGAACTCAATATGCAAGGCAAAAGACAAAAAAGAAACTGTTGTCGTCCAAAAGTTATCAGGAGAACGAAGAAGTCCTGAATTTGAACAAAATGCGTACCATAGATTAAATATATGTAAAAAAAAATGTTGCCTTCACTAATAGTCTGAAAAAACAAGAAGGGCATAGTTCTAGCGAGGAATTCTACTGCTTGCAGAATCGCTTGATCATGGATAACCTTCACATTAAATAAGAAGTTTTCCGTGTTCAATAAAACGAAATGCCCTTTGAGCAAACTCCGCAAAGACCGCCATAGATTAGGGTAGATAACCTGAAGATCCTGGCTCCGGTCCCGGGTGAATTCATCCGTAGACCGAGATATGACCTTGACCTTCATGCCCGTCGGCTGAAAAGTGATCCCTGGGCTTCGGATTGAAGGGGAAAATCAGCGAGACGGGATGTCGGAAGCCTTCCTTGCGCACAAACCTCCGGCTCCGGCAAAACCCTAAAAAGCTGACGCCGTATAGATCTGATTACCTGACCCACAATCCGAACCGAATTCGAACCTAAATTATTGAGTCGGATTAATTAGGGCTGGCAATTTAGTTGGAAACTCGAAATACTATCAAAATTCAATCATATTTCATTAGATTAAAATTTAACTAGATTTTATATGATTTAAACTCAATTCAATTGAAATAAAACTAATTCAAATTTTATTTAATTATATATATATGTATAATCAAATATATTAAATATTATTATTATTATTATTGTTATTGTATAATTATGTTATTTTATAAATAAAAAATAAATAATAATGAATCATTTAAATAAATTAAATTATATATATTTTTTATAATAAATCCTGATTATACACTGAATTTTTAATGTTTTAGATGTTGAAAATTTAATTATTATTTATGCAATTATTTTCTCGATGCTAAGCTACAAGCTATCAAACTGAAGTACTTTATTGCAACTTCGAACACTTGTGCAGTACTCAGCCGCAATTTAAAGGGCATCTGGAACCGATATATCGATCACTAATGCCTTAATTAAATTCCATCACCAATAATACTTAGCGACTAACCTAAGAGTCGTTAATATTTAATAACATTGTTTCAATCACCTTTCTATTACTATTTTTATATAGTAGGTCTTTAATCTGTTGCTGATCGATCGATACATGAGATGGTTTATCCCTAATCGGCCACTTATAATTGGTTGCTATTTAGAGTTAAAAAAAATACATATAAAATAAATCAAATATTTATATCACGAACATATGAAATAAGAAAAATCTCATAATATAAAATCAATCAAATCACTACTATATTATGCATGTCACTTTCAAATCATATATCCACATCATCAAGATTATAAGCAAATCGCATAAGACATAGAATTGAATTTATTGATTAACTACTTATTATTGTTGATCGATGATTAATTAGCAGCCGATATTCAACCGCAAATTTACGAGAATATATATTATCTAGGCTATTATAAATTTAAATTATGGGTCTGTTTGTTTGTAAGGTTAAATTTAACAAAATTAAAATTAAACTTAAATAGAGATATTTTTTTATTAAAAGCTGTGAATGATGTGAAATAAAGTTAGTTATTTTAAGATATGTGAGGAATATGATATAAGTTAGTTATTATTTTAGTAATGTGTGTAAGATGTGAAATAAAGTTAATTTTTAATATTAATTTTATGTGTGATGTGATATATTAAGTTAAAATTAAATCAGATTAATTTTTAACTCGCAGACAAACGGAATCATTAAATAATCCGATTGATCTGCTCCCCCTAGAGAAAACATGCATTGAGTTTGTTATCTATGTACATACAAATAGATCAGTATGCAATAAAGACTACCAATAGGTTAATTTGTTAACTTTTTAGGACCTAAACATAATTATTTCTTACTTCAAAAATTATTTGTTTATTACTATTATAATAATAATAATAATTATTATTATTATTATTACGTTCCTGAAAATATAAAATAATATTAAATAGATTTATTATTTGTAGGATACATAATAGCTCCTGGTAATATCAAATAGCTCTTTATTGTTAAAAAAAGAAAAAAAATATATATTTATCAAATAGCTACTTTATAGTAAACAAATACTTTCAAATATTAATAAAAAATAAGAAAATTCATTTTGTGACTTATTTTTTATTATATGTTTTTTTGTTAGAAGTATTTTGATAATTTAAAAAAAAATAAAAGCCCATATATGATTAATTGAAGTTTGACAAAAGTTAAAAGAGATTCGACGAAATATTTAAATAAATCAATTTAAAAGTTTCAACAAATCTCAAGGTCAATGTATGCTATTTTTTCAAAAAAATGACTCAAGAATCTGTAATTTATTATTATGAGTTAATTACAGCAAGGTTTATGTAATTAACTCATAATTAATATTTAATTTATAATTTTAAAAAATTGCTAAAAAAAATTCTACACCTTACCCAATATTATATATAAGATTCCTCCACTATTAAATTTAAAAGATTTTCAATTTTGCCCTTTATACTTTTTAAAATTTTTATACTTTTGTCATCTGTCGCTGCTTCGTTAACGTCGCTTCGCTGTCTCCGCCTTGCCGTCAATGCCTTGTCGGTAAAAATAAAACTTTAAAATTTTTAAAATAGAATATTCCCTACATGTTGACAGAAATTATTAGCAGAAACTTGTTATGTAATAATCATAATTTGCATAGACTTTTAATATTATAATGTTTTTAAAATATGGATCTTTCAATAAATTTTTAAAGATTGTACACCAAATAGTAATTATGAGTTGACTATAAAGCCCTTGTAATAATTAACCCTATTATTATTATTTGACTTCATTTGGCACTACAATAAATTATTATAAATTATTATTAATATTATTTAATAAACATTTTTATCTCTTATTTTTTATTTTAAAAATTAAAAATATAAATATTAATATGTAAAAATTATATTCTGAAAAATCAAATAGTTAATTATAAAAAATAATCTTATAATATAATAGTAAAAAGTTGATAATTATATTTTAATTAACAATATTTTATAATTTCAAAGTTTTAAATTAAAAACTTTTAAAATTTAATACCAATTAACAACATCATTCATCCTTCCAAATGTCAAACTCTGCTTGCATGATCATTGATCAGATGCTGATCACATGACAGACCTCTGCTTGCAGCCAACTAAACTGAGGCTGTCCACTATGTCTGCTTCCTGATTTCATTCTTGAATTATTATTAAAATAAATTACATTCAGATATCTAAATTTAAAACTTAATAATATACAGATTTATTTTATAATATCAAAAATCCTGAATTTTAATAAATTATCAAATAATATTTTTTTATTTTTTGTTATTATTTTTTTTAATTACTGGAGGAGAGACAATGATAATTTTAAAAAAAATAATAATAAAAAAATTCTCAGAATGTGTATGTTATTAATCTTTAAATTAAGAGACTTGAATGTAATTTACCCTTATTATTAATTAAAAAGACCAGTGAGCTGCCACAACTGATTTGCTTTTCATGAGCTATTTTCAATGTGTATTATTTCAATTATTTCTTTACTGAAGTTCTTCTATATAAAAAAAAAAACATAATTATACTGAGTCATTCATTTCTCTATGATGATTTTTTAATATAAATTTATCTTTTTAAACTGCACAAAATCTAAAATAAGTTATTTTTGCTTATGTAATAGATTTTTATTTCTTAATATTTACATATATGTTTATGTTATTTAATTTCACATGCTTCTCAACAAATTAATCATGATACTCGAGCAAAATTCTTCATTTAAGGGTGGTGTGTTTATTTTAATGAAATAATTATTATTCTATTTCACCTTTATTTTTTATAAAATAATTATTTTTATATTTATTTTAATATAATAATTATTTTATAAGAATTCTTATCTATATTTTATGAAATAATCATTCTTTTCACCTGCTCAAGAAATAAATATTTATTATAAACTAAAAGTATTATTTTAAAATTATTTTTATTCTACATACATATGCATATTCATGTATATATAATATATATAATAATTATATAGTATTAACGTTCATGACATATATATACCTATAGTTGTATTGTTCATACATTAGTTTTTTTTTTTTTTCTATTCAATTCTTGTTCTACATTCTATTTCATCAGAGTAAATAAAAGAATTGACATTCTATTTTTCTTGGAATGATAATTTTATTCTCATAAAATAAAAATTTGGTTCTATTCATTCTATCAAAGCAACGTATTGTAAGTATCATAACCATGCACACTAAATTCCTTCGTGATTTTTTTTACATCAAAGTTCGACAAGTTCAAGTAAGGAGATAACCGATTAGAATTTCCGAGCGAAGCAACTTGTTCAATAAGCTTTTTGAGGAATAAGTAGAAAAGATGAAACTTTGAGAATGATAACATCGAGGAAGAAACATTGAGAAGCAAAGTTGAGGAAGTCTGGAAGCAAACTTTGAGGGGTCAAGTTTCAAGACTTGATCTCGAAGCCCATTATAATTTTTGTGCTTTCAAATTTCAAGCCTTTAAGGAGCTTTGCTCGAATGGATACCTTGTTGCCACGGCTATGAAGAGGAACATTTGCACTTAATTCTTTGGTCTCTTAAGGAGAAAAAGAAATCGCGTATATTTTCAAGTTGCTAGAGTAACTACATGTGGCAATGTCCAAGATTTGAAAAACAAATCTACATCAACGTATAGAAAAACTCGATAAAAGATAATAACATTATTAAAAAATCCTGATGACGGAACATGGAATACGCTTCGATCATGGGAATAGAAGAATAAATGAAAAATAATATTCTAGAATCTAGTACTAACTTGAAAATAGATACTTATAAAGTTTTACACGGGGAAATCAAGAATATATGACAGCGATAAGCTCAACAACTAACTCGTGTAAGATTTAATTCAGATAGTACTCTATAGTCATATTATTATTTTTGCAGGTACACTCTTTTCAACTTTTTATTTATCCTCAAGGTGGATCCACACTAATTATTGTGAAGTAATTAAGTTAATCTCAAATGAGATATTAAATTAATTAAGGTGTTAGTTAATTTATCCTATAAAATATGAAATAAAAAACCTCCATATTTTTAATTATGGGTCAATGTTGTAAAAAATAGATTATATTAAGAATTAATCTAACGACTAGTTCATAGTTGAACCAGGTGCCAAATCGGCAATTCACTGTTATATTTTTAAAATTAGAGCAATTACATATTCAATATCTAAATCTTTAATATTACATATTAGCTATTAAATTTATATAAAAATTACAATCTTTATTATATATATGACATAACTTTGTGACATAAATTATGCTTAAATAATAATTTTTCTATAATTTTTATAATTAATATATAATATTAAAAATTTGAATGTTAAATATGTAAAATAGATAAATCTTAGCAACATATACTTATTTTTTTCTTTAAAATTGAAAAAAAAAATACTATCATAATTCATATTATAAAAAATTTATAATAATAAATTTATTTATTATCATCATAAAATATTTATTAGCAGCATAAAAATAAATTAATTGTTATCATTACGATATTAATTTGAACATATCTAATATACAATTAATTTTGGCTTCAAATCAATTTAGCTGATCAGATCGGCCGAACTGCTGTATGAATTCGTATAAATTAAAAAATAAAAAAATAATTAAAAAAAGACACTGCTTACGGCGGACTATTTTTTTTTAATAATTACATATATACCACACTATTTAATTTTATTTATATCTTACCCATCTATTCTTAATTAATTATACTATGCAGACTCAAAACATTACAAAATCTTACATACACACATTTGAGTTTAAACTTAATCAAAATTTATTTGAAAGAAAATATTCTGTTAGTAAATTATTAAAATTATATTTTTATTCTTAATGATATATATTTTTTTCTTCCTTAATACTACACTAAAGCGCTGATTTGTCCTAAAATTAATTCACATCGCAGATGTCTCCTTCCTTTGCCACCACTTAAACATTAAGATTTTAGAATTTTCACTCAAAATATATTTAAATATTCTTAAAATAATATGATGAATGGCTCAGATTTTTTATAATCTAACTATAATTAGGTTATTGAAAAATTATGATTACTCGTTATAATAAAAAAAAGTTAAAATACGTGTATGTAAGATTTTATAATATTTTAAGTGTGCATAGCGTAATTAATTAAGAATAAATAAGTAAGATATAAATAAAATTAAATTGTGTGGTACGTAGTTAATTATCGTTTTTTTTAGTTGACTTTTGCCGTAATTTGTAAATAATTCACTCTGCAAATTATAAAATAATCAATATTTTAAAGCCCATCGCTATCTCACTCTACACGGTCAACGCTACATCCCCCTCACAGTTGACTTCCATTGAACGTAGTCCCTTCAGCTCTGTTTTGTTACGATAGTCATGATTATTTCTTTATTTTTAATAAAAACTTATATAAATTTTAATATATATATATATAATAAAAAATAAAAAATTAATTATAAAAATATTAAATAAAATTAATTAAATATATTAAAAATTATATAAGTTATTTTATTTTAAAAAAAAATAGTTATGACTAATCAAATCACTAACTAAATATAGACTCATAATTGATTTACAGTATAGAATGAATATTAAATAAAAATATTTATAATAAATAAGAAACAATTTATATTAAGTAAAAAACAAAAAAAATTACTGCCTTTAATGATAATATAATATTTTATTATTGAACCTAATAATTTTTATTTCTTTGAAAGATTTAAGAAGTAATGCTTTAATGATGGGCTAAAATAAAACAGTATAATTTTTATTTATTTTTTTTAGTGATTCATTAAGTATCAAAATTCACCTAATTTTAACTAAGGGTGTCATGTTATTTATAAAAATCAGTTGTTTAATTTAATAATATATTTAAATAATTTTAAAAGAAATTATAAAATTATTATTCTAAAATAATATATAATTGTCTCTAAAAAATAGTAATAAAAGGAGATTGAGTTGAATTGATATTCTGTTATCATTTTTATTTATAATAATATTATTAAATTAAATAAATAATAATCTAAAAATAATGTAAATATTTAAAAAAATATGGATGCCAGCTAAAGTTTAGAACTAAAGGTTGCCAATTGGTAGAGTTCAAGCAAACAAACCACAATTTTAAATTTTCTGTCAATTTCTTTTTGTTTTTTTTTTTTTTTTTGTTTTTTGATAAACCAATTTTTTTTAGTTGATTGTGTGTAAAAAGAAAATTTACATACATAAAAACTTGTATAAAACAAACCACATTACAGAAAATTACAGTATAAAATTACAGTATAAATTATGTTTGATTTACATACATCAATTATTGTAATTTTATAAAAAGTTATTTATAAATATCATTGAACTAAACAATTATTTTTTCTAAATAATGTGATATAACACGAAGATAATATTGAACCAAACGCTCCCTAAAACTTTTGTCATTATTTTTATCTATTAGATGAGCATATTGTTTAATGAATAGTAGCACTCTTTTTTATCATTTATTGGGGTTATATAGTATTATTGTTTTTTTTTTATAGCAACCAAGTCTTTGTCTTCTAAAAATTACGTGATTTAAGTCTTTCTAAGAGGGTCACTTATCGCAGTACTATTCCAGCCCAAGTATACTTAGTTATAAAATTTCTCATTATTAGCCCTACGGTTTTGCCCTAAAAGATATCTAAATCATTTGAGATCATATTATTTATTTATACAGATTAGTAACTTACATTTTTTTAATAAAAAATAATTGATTTCTATGCTCACCTAAAAATCTACCACGAGTTACTTCTTATCCGAATAATTCTAATTCAGTCATATAAACATACCTTCTTCAGTCCAAAATCATCACACTAAACTAACATGCTTTTTTTGATAAATTGATTGTATATTACCTAAAATATTTTCAAAAGATAGATGATAGATGAGTTGAATTTATTTTTTAATATAGAAAAAATATCATTTATACCAATCACTTTTTTAAGTATATAAGTGCCTATTAGTTAGGTGATCAAATTGTTCTGTTTAAATTTCTATAACATGTGTAAATATAAGATATTAAAGTTTCAAACATATATATATATATATTGAAATTAAATATATATTTTATATAACTCAAGAATAAGTGTATATATATATATATTTGTGTTATATAGTTCTAGATCACTTAGGATATTTGATTTGGTATAGTACTTTGAGAACGTTATTATCAGATAGATTAACGACCTTTTACTGTGAATATCACTGTTAGAAATTTTGGGACACACAATAATTATTTTCACTATGAAAAGATATATCTATATATTTATATTTATTTTAACGTTAGTATCAAAGTATGTATCACGTTCAAATTCTGACAGTACTGTAAGAGAAGGGATTATTGAAAAAAACAGTAACTAGATAGTCTGAATATGGGTGTTATCAGTTTATTGTTATCATCCTACCTAATATAATTATGAATAAGTGTGTTATTACTGGAAAAAAAAAGTTAAGTTTAACTCGTAGGCATTATTAATTGAGCTCCTCCTAATAATTTAAGTTTTTTAAAGAGCTAGTAGCATCAAAGATCTTAATAATTAGTGCTTCAATTACAATATTTATAAATATGAATTACAATATGTTTTTTTGAACTCGGGAATTAATCTAGAAAAGATTAGTAATTTAAATGTAAACAAATTAATTTTATGTAATTGTTTTGTGAGGGCATAAAAGAATTATAGAATTTAAAATTTCAAATAAATCATATATCTATATATATGAAAAAAATATCACAACTTACTAAATTAGTAGCACTAAATTGCAAATGCTACAGAAGAAAAACCTGAATCACAAACAAGGGGAAGTACAGCTAGCATGAGCCATGAATCCCTAAAATTTAATTCTGGAATAATTACACAAATGACTTTTAAAATTTCTTATTTATGTATTGAATATTAAATTCTGAGATTTTATTACTTACAAGTTACAACATGAATTCCTGCAGTCATCATAATACCTTCCATTTATTTTCTCCTATATATATATATTATTATTATTATTATTATTTTGATATTGATATTTTCTCCTATAATATTTGAATCGATAAAAATAGTTTTTATATTTATAAATTAAGAAAGAAAGTGATATATATATATATATGTAGATATTTATAATTAAATGCTAATATTTAAATAAGATAGATTTAAATGATGCGTTTGTAAATGTTGTTTTTATCAATTTAATTAAATCCATCATAAAAGTGATTAAGGCATATTTATAACATGTCAATGTTATATAGATATTAATATTATATAAGTATTTATGTTATTTTTTTAACTATTAAGACATATTTGTCTGTAAATTTTAATTTTAATTAGATTAAAATTAAATTTAGATGAATATATATTTTATTAAAAAATGTGAATTATGAAATAAAGTTAGTTATTATATTGAGATTTGTGGCGGTTATGATATAAGTTAATTATCATTTAGCATGTATGTAGGATGTGAAATAAAATTAATTTTTTATTTTAAATTATATATATGGTGTGAAATATAGTAAATTTTTAATATTAAATTTTATGTATAATATGATATACCAATTTAAAATTAAATCAAGTTAATTTTAATCAGCTAAACAGGCTCTTATTTATTTAATTTAATATTATTATATTAAAAAAATAATAGCAAAATAATGCCTACACATACATTTCTCATTATATCTCATTATATCATATGATATACGATAAATATAATATAATCACAAAACATTTTATTTATAAACCATTACACATTTTGTTAATTAAGTCTAAATATTACACTATTCCAAGCAAAAAGTTTTCAAATTTATGTGTTTCACAATTATGATTAAATTAGGTGAATATCTAAACGAAATATTTTGTTTTTTTATATAAAATATTTCTTTAAATTTAAAATTGATTCTCAAAATTTAAAATTTTTACTCTATTTTCTCTCCTTCCCTCCAACTCTAGCATGTTGACCATGGCCCATGAATGCGTGATTGACAACTAATAATCACGATCGATAAATACCGACTAGACGAAAGATGACAGCTTGTAACCGGTGATCAATAACTAACAACTTGGTTTTTCTCGTCCTTTACTTCAACTCTAGCACAATCAATCGATGAAAATATAAAATGCATAATATTTAAAAAGAAAAATTGTGAAAGATGTAATATTTAAATTTTATTGGTGAAATATGTAATTTTTTATAATTAGAGTGTTGCCATGTAAATCTCCCTATAATTTAATTAAAAGTTTGATTATAAATAATCCTTTTAAGATGTTAATAAATGTGATATTCATAATTGTCGCCTAAATTAAATTTTAAAGTGTTTTTAAAAAAAATGGAAAATAGAATGGAAAGAAGATGAGGAGGAGAGGGTTCTCCGTGGGTCCAGCCTTGCTCCCTTCATCACTTTCACCCACTCCCCTCCTTTAAAACTCACACAAATTCATCCCCTTCCATCCCCTTCCTTTTCCCTCACATTCCCCTTCCTCTCTCTTTCTCTAGATCTCTCTCTCTTGCCTCAAAGATCTCAAACTTGTGATTCATGGCGGGCGCGGCGCAGCCATCTTCATCTTCAACCAACCTTAGTTAATTCCTTCAGTTTGTTCTCTCCCTCTTTTCACTCCACACCTCTCCTATTTCCACACCTACTTTCCCTTGTCCCGATTAATACCTCCACCCCCTCCTCCTCTCCCTCTCTCACGTTAGTTCATGGTTGCTATTCGCCAGAGCAAAAGCAGGAATCCCACTTTTGCCTTCCTCCTGGCCTCTATATCACCTTCCCTTAGCCGTATTCCTCTCCACATCCTCATGGCATTAGCTCAAGAAGAACTGGAGCCCATGGCATCCTACAGCAGTACCATCAAAGGCAAGCGCAGCAGGCGAGCCGCCCGCGCCGCCCCTTCCTCCTCCTCGTCTTCCTCCGCCGAGGACTACTCTGTTGTCACCGACGAGGAGGAGGACATGGCCCACTGCCTCATCCTCCTCGCCCAAGGCCGCGCCTTTAAGGCTTCCAACGGCTCCTTTCTCTACGAGTGCAAGACCTGCAGCAAGCGCTTCCCCACCTTCCAGGCCCTCGGAGGCCACCGGGCCAGCCATAAGAAGGCTCTGCCACCACCGCCGGAGACGAGGCACTCTGCTTTGCCACCACCGCCGGAGACGAGGCACGAGGTTGCCGTTTTCACGAGGACGAAAGTCCACGAGTGCTCCATATGCGGGGCGGAGTTCTCTTCCGGCCAGGCGCTCGGGGGACACATGAGGCGGCACCGGCCGGCCGTCTTGGCAGAAGAACCGGAGCAAAAGAAGATGAAGACGCCCGTGATGCCGCTTGACCTTAATCTTCCAGCTCCCTCCGACGACGCCGATGGCAACGGCGATTCTTTCATCACCTCATCCGTTAAGCCGCTCATCTTCTCGCCGGCGACGTTGGCCGCCGCGCTCGTGGATTGCCGTTACTAGTGATTTGTTTCATTGATTTTCATAAACAGAACATCCGCCGAACTGCAGTTTATAATTAGCAGCTCAAAATTCTTTCAATTCTTTTGGCATCTTCTCTGTTCTAATTCTCTAATTGGAAAATAAAAAAAGGGAATTTAATTTCGATGTGCCTTCAATATATATATATATATATATTTATATTTAAATCATTGATGCAATATATTTCATTTTTTTTAGCTTAAATATATTTCATTTTTTGATAGTACTCACTATTTCGACCACAGGATAATATGGCAGCATCTAGAAGGGATAGATAGACACTAATTACAAAAATTAAAAAAAAAATTAATATATATATATATATATATATGTATGTACATATTTAATTTTATGTATATATCAATTAAATTCACTTAAGTAAATAAATTAGCAATAAAATAAATATAGAAGAAGAAAAAGTAATAAATTAATTATCACATACACAATTAGCAATTATATAAGTAGCAAAAATTAAGTGCAAGAAACCATAATATGATTCGACTTCTCGCAAGTGAACTTCCACCGCAACTCAATTCAAATTAATTTTCAAATACTCAAATCACTTCTTTGATACAAGTAGAGAAGCACTTATGCTGTCCTCTACACGTAAAGGCCCTCCTTTTTACTCGAGAGATTAAAATGATGTTCTCCTTTAGCATAATTTAAAGGCCCTCCACACCGACAGTGAGAGAGCAATGAGCACATCCCCTTACTCACTTTAGGGGATCTCGATCCACAATCGAGAGAATCAATTTCATCTTATTTATCCCAAGTCTAGAGGCCCTAAATCACAGTTCTCCTCCACCCAATGACACTTTGTTCTTTAAATATTCTATTAAAAACAATCGAGGAACACAAAGTTTTGCGATCGATTCTTTTGATTGAAACCATATAAAATTTTTAGTAATCAGATTACCTTAAAGCATAAAACCATATAAACTTTCTTGTAATCAGATAACCTTAAAGCATAAGCTTGCCAGTTACAGCTTAAAAATATTTTTTTAAACTACATTTAGAGGGGAAAAAATATTTTAAATAATTAAGGGAGCATTTAGTTCAATATTTATATTGATATTATATCATATTATCTACTTGTAACATAGCACAATATCAATATTGAACCAAATAACTCCTAATATAATTAATGTAAACTATAAAACCATATGCATGCCTCTTGTTGCATAAATCATACAACTTGCCACTCTTAGTTGCTCTTTGAACCAAATGACTCCCTCATTGCTTGGCATAGAGGAGCAATAATAAAATTAACAATTTATATTTAAAAAATATATATAATATAATACAAATTTAAATTTTTAAGTATAAACAACTTGTAAGTAGTACTGAAGTCTCACAGAATCAAGATGAAAACTTGAGAATTTTAACGTGGTCGGCATTAAAAAGATTTGAGATATAAATTTAGGGTTCACTTTAAATAAGAGAAATACAATTTTACTTATTAGAATAATCACAGTGAATACGACAATAAGAGAAAGTAAGATGAAGCTAGAGTTCTAAACTTTTTACGATTGGTTTATTTTCATAAGGCTTAAGGGCAACAAAGGAGAGCCTTGGCCGGTGAGGAACGGAGGGAAGGCCCATGAAGCTGAAAATTATAGAAGTGGATGAATACGCAAATTTCTTTTGAAAAGGCCCAATAGCAAAAGAGAAAGCCCATTACGGCCCATTTACAAAAAGCCCATCTTGAAATCGCTAAGATGATGAAAGCCCATGGTGAAAGAAGGGAAAGCCCATCTAATTGAAACTGTTAAAGTTTCAATAGCTTTGAATATATTTTGTTGTAAACCGATTCGAAAAAGCTACTGAATTTTAGTTTTGGTAGCTTCAGCAATTTCGGCTGAAACTGATTTCTCTCCGAAAAATAATATTTAATAATTATCATCAATAAATTCAATTTTTTGAATTTACAAAATTTAAATAATTTATAAAAAATTAAAACTGTCAATACCGAAACTATCGAATTTTTCAAAACTGTCGAAACCGATGCATTCGTCTTGAAATCAAAACTGAAACTAAAATGGAGTTAGTTTTTTTTCACACTATTATTGATTTCTATTTTTAAAATTTGATGGTGCTAAGGAAGCTCAATTAAATATTAAATGAAAAAATTAAGGACAAATTGAATTATTTGAGGCTTTAGTTGGGCGAAAAAATACGAATATTTTAAAATAATATAAAAAGATAGTCAAATTTTCAAAATTTAATGAAATAATATTAGAAACAAAATTACAAAAAAAATAATTAATAAATTATTTTGATTAATTTAAAAATTAAATTAATATTTTAAAAATACATAATATTTAACCTGTTGTATTGATTAGAAAAAAAACTTTTAGTAAATAATTTTATTAATAATGAAGAATTTATTTATATATTATCTTAAAAATTATAAAACTAATTTGATTAATTTACAAAATTAAAATATTCTTGTTTCACAGTCAGGAATTTAATTGCTATTATTTTTTTTTCAGAGAAATGAGAACGTAATCTTCCGACAAGCCTGCGCCGATCCCTTCTGCAACCCTTAAACCGCCGCCACCACCGTGAACCCACCGCCACCACCGTGAACCCACCGGAAAACCGTTGTCTTCCGGTTGAAACCCTCATGAGCAGCCTCCTCCTCCCGGGAGCGTTTGGCTCAGTGTTTATCTCAATGTTATGTTATGTTATCTTTACAAATTAATTGTTTAGTTTAATAATATTTTTAAATAATATTATAATTAATTACAAAAATATCATTATACGCTCACATCTAGATGTCACCTCAAATCGGGCGACATCTCAAGATAACACCGTCAATTTGTCATTATAATGTCAATAACTTTCAACTAAACAAAAATAATTTAAATAGCATTGAAATTTTATAATATCATAACATTGAACCAAACAAATGTCCATTGATGAATAGCAATGACATTTAGGGGGCGTTTGGTTCAGTGTTATCTCAATGTCAATGTTATTTAGATATCATATTATCTAAATGTCATTGTTATTCATCAATGGACATTTGTTTGGTTTAATGTTATGATATTAGAAAATATTAATGTTATCCAAATTATTTTTATTTAATTAGAAGTTATTGACATTATAATGGCAAATTGATAGTGTTATCTTGAGATGTCGCCCGATTTGGGGTGACATCTAGATGCCACCATGTAATGGTATTTTTGTAATTAATTATAATGTTATTTAAAGATGTCATTAAACCAAATAATTACTTTCTAAAGATAACATAACATAACATTGAGATAACACTAAACCAAATGCCCCCTTAGATAACATGACATCTAAATAACATTGACATTGAGATAACACTGAACCAAATACCTCTTAATCCTAATATTGAGAAAATTATACCGTGATTTTTAAATATTTTGACCCAAAAATAATCTCTTTTCTGAATCAAATTATTCTGACAATTTAGTTTCAACACAGTTATTCGCTTGATTTGAATTATTCATTTGGCTCTGATTGTATGACCGAACATTTGAGCGAAAATTGCTATTAAATTTTAATTGCGAGACATCTCTCCTAAATCTTTGAACCTCAGATTTGATCTGTGGAATTTAAGTTGACGTTCTAATTTAATTCGATAAATTCTTATCTATCAGACGATCTAGTTTATTTTTAATTTTAAAATATTTTAAATTTACAATATTTAAAAATCTTATTTATTATATAATTTATTTAAAAAAATCTTGCACTTAATTAAAAATAATTTACCAGTTAATTTTGTTGTTTAAAATAATATATATCATTATTCATTTCCGTCCCACATCACCTTCGGTGGGGCTTCAGATTGGTTATTTCTTGAAACATGGAATGAAGATTTCTATAAAATATTTATTTCATCAAAGCAAACATCGGAATAGCTATTCCACAAGGAATGAGCTTAGAATGAAATAGTTATTCCATCTAACGAAAGTTTATTATGATGTATAAATCCTTCCTATCCTCTACGGAAAGTATCATAGTGGTTTGTGTGGCACCAATTTATTGTGTCCAATGCTCGACTTATAATGTGGGCATTCATATATATTGCATTGCGCATCGTTGAATTTTGATCTATAATAAATTTTTCGATGGTTCTGATGAATCTATCAATCTTCACATACCTAGTCAATGATCTTTTTCTAATTCTGTCTCGAAAAAGTTTGAGTTAGACTTTTGGACAGTTGCATTCTGGTTTTTAATCGGTGTTTTTGTTTTAGCCTTACGTCGAGGCGCTGAATAGTCGCAAATTATTTTGTGTACTATGCATAATGTTTCATCGATAGCTCGTTACAATTCATTGTAATTTGTATAATTGTTCGACAACATCTCGTTGCAATTGATATAATCTGAGTGCATGCTCATCTAAGTTTTCTGCTAAAATGCTGAGGTCTCATTGCTCTATAATTCGAAAGTGATTCATTATGTTCACCATGGACTGATTGAATGTTAGTTGAGTCATTCCTTAATTGGACTCCCACTAGATGCATCATACATATAATTCATGGGCTGCTCACTGCAGGTCGTTTCACATAATTCCTTTTGTGACGTTCGTGGCTAATGAGAGCGGGGAGTGATCGCCGGATGATATCTTAAAAAAAAAAAAAAATTTAGTCAAAGTGCGGCTCTTGGCTGGTTTCTAGGTCGAATAATGAGTGATAAAAGGAGCACAGAAATGAATCGTTCCACATTAAAAACGGAGGTAGATCTTAAGCTGTATAAGTAGACAACGTGATCTCAAATAATAGAGACGTCTTTTGGAGCAAAATCATAAAGCTAATGATAAAAAACTTCGTAGTTAAGCATATTTGGGCTGGAGTAGCACTAGGATGAGTGACCACTTAGAAAGTGCTCAAGTTATATAATTTTTTTAATGTTAAAGCAGATAATATCTCTATAATAGAATCACGAGATGTTACATCTTCGTTGCTATAAATGTTATTTGATATCATCGCCTTGAAAGAATTGCACCTTTGGCATTTTATGCATGAAATCTTTATCTTTTCCCTAACCCTAAAATAGTATTTGCTTAATCTAAAATGCACTATTTATTTTCTCTGTTCTTTTTATAATTTTAATTAATATATATATAATTATTTAATTTAATATTTATATAAAATATGAAATAAATTTTGAATTTTTTTATTAATATATATATATATATATATATTATGTGAAATAAAAAATTTAAAATATTCTTATACCTTTTTTTTACTTCTACCAAATAGAGGTGAGGGACATGGTGCCTATAAAAATGCGCTCTTTGGCCACGTTTTATTCGAGTTTTTTTTTGAATAAAAAAAACTTATTTTTAAAATTTATTAAAAAATATATATTTGAATATTAGAATATGTGTAAAATATGAAACACTTTTAATTTTAGTATTCATACTTGTGTTGGATATGAGATAAAGTTGATTTTTATATTTGAAATTTATATTTGATAAATAAAATATTTCGAACCAAACGAGACCAGTCTACCCATACAGTATGAATTGTAATATTTTTTCGATGAATTTAGTTGTAAATAGAATATTACGAGTCAATCTTTAGTAACATGTACTTTTTAGATTAATGAGATATTCTAGGTTGCTAAAAGCTAGAATGTGAACTTGTTACGATTATTTTGTATGTTTATTGACTATCACTGTATTTTTTTAATACATCAGATAGATTAATATTTATTTCAGATGACATTAACAACCCAAAATGATGCAAAAGTGTGTGCGGAGGGAATAATGTTGGAGGTAGATGTCAAGAATTAACATGAAGTATTTATAGAAATAAAATATGAATAGTTATTTGCATGTTACATTTAATTTATTCTTTTACATAATTCATTTATATTTAATAAATTATTTTCTATATATCAGTTTAAAAATTGTTTTTATATTATAATTATGGTATGTTAGTTGCAATATTTTAATAGTTTATACTATAAAAACTTTTTTAATGGTTTATGGTGAGTATATTATAATAAAAATATGCACAATAAAATTTGTCAAAATGGATAATATATAAAATGACAAGTATATAGGAGTTATCTTAATAAAATAATACAAGAAGTTGCATTTAAGATGCACAATTATATAACAATTTTACATACATTAATGTAAAAGAATAATACGTCAATGATAAATATAAGAAGTTATGCAGAAGTAAATTAAATAAAGTGATTGTTTTATTTGATATTATATATTTTAGGAGATTTACATACAGAACATTGAATTCATCACAAATTACGTATTTTACCATCTTTTAGTAAATATTACGCATATCACACTCTGCTAATAATAGAAATGTTACAATAGAAATGTAAAACTCATAAGCAGAGTGTGATATGCGTAATATTTACTAAACGATGGTGAAATGTGTAATTTGTGATAAATTAATGTTTTGCATGTAAATCCTCTATATTTTAATATTATATTTTATTATTTACAGAAAATAATTATTTATTTTATTGACATGTAAATGCTTTTGTAAAATATTTTAAACTATCACTTAAAAAATTAAATTTAAATATCAAGATATTTAGAAAATATGAAATACCATCGAAGTAATATTAAACTACTTTAAATAAAATTTGGGGTAATTTGTATTCGCTCCCTTAAAGTTAAAAAAGTATTATAAATTGATCTTAATTTTTAAAAAATTATAATATTAATCCTTAAGTTGTAAAAATGCTACTGTTTTAATCACTTGATTGAAATTATGTCATTTTTTGTTGTCCTTTCTGAAGATAGACATGAAATTTATTTATTTTTTATTAATTTGAACTTTGTATAATGTATTTTTGCTTCTTTCTAAAAATTTAAAATTTGAAGTTAAAAACTATAAAATTTGAAAAAATATAATTTAATTTTTATTTCTCTAAAAAATTAAAATTAAATAAAAAAATATTAATATTTCAAAGTAATGTTCAAATAAGTTTAAAGGTAAATACAATTGAGAATAATTATTTTTATAATAAAATTGAGAATAATTTTTAAGCATAATGATAATGACTTTATCTTATTTGGAGCTAAATTATGGTATTATAGCAATTTTAAGGACTCAAATAAAAATTCTTAAAAAATTTGATCTAATTTGCAATGCTCTTTTGACCTATAGAGTTAGATACAATTTACCCTAGAATTTAACAGTATTATTCTAAAATTGTCACATAGAATTAGGCGAAGCTCGCTGCATAGCTCCTCTCATCTTAGTTGATGGTAAAATTAATAAATTTGATCTCTGTAGTCAGGTTATGCATTTATCACTGTCACCATCAATGATGTTACCACTAACTATCCAATGAGCTTTACCTAAAACTATATGTCTAATAAGGAATGGTGCTTTTTATCAGTGTTCTTCATCACAATGATGACATAGAGTGAGATTGTACAGTAGATAGGAATGGCAACGGGGCGGATTTTGGTCGGGTTTATAAATACCCATACCCGCCCCGCTATATATTATTCATTACTCATACCCACCCCATACCCGTTTTCGCCCCGCCCCGCCCCGCTTTTAGTTTTCATAAAGCCGTACCCGCCCCGCCCCGCCCCGTTTCCTCGATAACCAAGATTCGTCTGGTTACTACTAACAAAAATGCGTTCACTTTTCTTAACTTTTCGTTTAAAATTTGAAAGTGGTTTTCAATATAAACTTGAATTTTTATAAATTCAGTGTCGTGGAAAAACTTCGAATACAAATTTTACAAAAAAGAAACTTTTTCAGTGTATTATAATCAATGTTAACTGGGTGTTTAATAGTGTTATCATTATGCTTAATTTTTATATCAACAGGTGAGAATGACACAATAGATGGGCAATGTGAGGTATGGTGGAACATGTGGATGCAAAAGACACTTTCTTTTACAAGACATCTCATGGAATTTATGCATTCTACGAACCACATTGAGTGAAATCATTTTCAAATTTAAGTTTATTAAATCGGGTACGGGGCGGGGCGGGTCTAAATGATTCATACCCGAACCCGCCCCATTTCATAACGGGGCGGGGCGGGGTGGGTGTTGCGGGTAAAATTTGAGTACCCATACCCGTCCCATTAGGGGCGGGTCGGGGCGGGTTAATCGGGTACGGGTACAAATTGTCACCCCTAACAGTAGAGGATGATAAAAAAGAGGGGAGCCTGCACTAAGCAAGGCCAAGACGGCTAACAACAATAGTAGATAGTGGCACTTGCAGTCTGTGGCAGCAGGTGATGAGGCTAACAGTAGACCAGAGATAGCATGCGAGGAAACACTTCAAAGTCTGTGGTGGAGAGCAAAAAAGTGCGATCGGTTGCGGTAGTAGAAAATAGTCATAGGGGTGAGATCAGAGGGACATCCAATTAAGTAAGTGGACGAAATGCTCCAATTAATGCATGCCCCAAAATGTAATTGTTTGCCGTTGTTCACTAAAATAACAAATCTAGTAAAAGACAACTCCAGTATCTTGTAGGCTGAGTTCTCCTCTAATGCTGCAGGATATGACTTGGATAATTACTATTGAATCCAAATGCCGCTGGACTTAGAATAAATGAAGAGAATTAATGAACACACACACACACATATATATATATATATATATGGAAAATTACTATTAGATTCCAATAACTCAAAGATGTCTATCATATAAGTTCACATATTTAAAGATAGAAGGTTATTCAATCTCGTCCTCGAACAATTTTAATACGTCAAAGTTTATTCCAAACAACAATTTTGTCTTCTCGTTGTAGCTTAAAAACTATTACCATTTTTCACCTCTGTTCATGCTCATATCAGCCTCTACCTTCACGTGATCTCATCGCCCGAATACTTATATATATTATTCGTTTGCTTAGTGTTTAAAATTTTTCAGATGAACTCTGACTTCAAGTGAATAACCATGAAGCGATTAACTCAGACGTCATCTCAGGGCATACAAAAAAAGGATGATAAAGTGCTTAACAAATGTATCTAATTCTTGTTTCTGTAAACTATATAGGCCTCAAGGGATATTTAATATAATATTATATTATGTTATATTTAAATATTATTTTTTTAGTGATAATTTTATAATTTTTTATAAAAATATTTATAAATTTATCAAATTAAATAATTATTTTCTTTAAATATTATAATACTATATTATAATAATATCGAACTTAGTGCCTCTTTTTTAAGGAATTTTAAAAATATAAATCTATCATAAATTTATAATATATATTATATAGTATAATATTTTTTAAATTAATTAATTATTTATTATATATTATATTTATTATTGCACCCCACTGGCTAACCTACTGCTCTTTACTCGCTCGAGTTGAAGCTCTTCTCTAAAAAAAAAAAACCCTAGCCTCTGGTTGAGTCTCCTCTGTTGATCATCATCGATCCTCATGCTACAAGTAGTAAGCCTGCATCGCCTCCATCATCAGGTTCCTGCCAATCCTCGTCGCCTTCTGGCCTTCTCTATTGAGTTGGGACCCCCTCTAGTGATCTCCGTTCGATCTTTTGCTTTGAGATCCTAATACCGCTCCTCCTCTAATCTCTCGTGCCTCCCTCTCCTCCTTCCTGCAACTATTGACTTCATCGAATTCCCTTGATCTGAGGTTTTGCCTTCACCATTGGATCTATCTCATAGGCACCTTAAATTACAAGAATTTATTTATAATTTACACTTTAAATTCATAGATAATAAACCTCCATCGAAGCTGTCTGCCTATAGACAGAGAGAGAGAGAGAGAGAGAGAGAAGAGAGAGAGAGAGCCATGTTTCCCATGATCCCATCAGACTCGCTGCACATGGCCGGCCCTGGGAAGATACGTTGAAGCACGTGCTTCCCATGTGCGGTCGAGAAAGCCGGCCCTGGGCGGGAATGTGGATCGTGTGTTGATTGTGGATCACCGTCCGATGAACCATCGACGGCCAGATCATGACACACGTCATATATTTATATTTATGAATTACTGCATAGGATTAGGAGGTCCTGAAGGTTTGGATATGCATGCAGGCAGAGAGATTTGATACAATTTAAATTTTTTTATTTTTAATTAATTTTTGAGTTAAATTAAATCAAATTATAAAACATTTTTTTTATAAAATTATTCACTACTCGTACTACTAAATATATTAAAATATAATATTATAAATTAAATTTTAAATTATATATTAATTATATTTTACAAAATTTTAAATATATTTATATACATATCGAGATGATTACGAGTTAAAACAATTTTTTTCGCAAACTAGATAACTTTGAGCTAGAAGAAAATTGAGTAAAATGCGAGCGAGTTTTAATTTCCGCATAAAATTACCACCCATAGTGTCATTCAAAATTATTTATATTTTCTAAAATGTTTCAATTAGGTTTCTCGTTGACTTTCTTGTTAAAAATCACATTTAGCCCCATTTAATTAGACTATATTTTTAAAATAATTTAAATTTTTAAGATAAAAAACATAAAATTATTTTAATAGTATGACATGAAATAAAATTATTTTATTATTAAAAAACATCTAAGAGATATAAAAAATTAATTAAAATGTAAATTAAAATTAACTTTTTATATTTAAATTTATTTATAATTTAAAATAAATATAAATTATTGATAAGAATAATTTTAAAAAGAGTTTGATGAATTTTTTAAATCCAAGCAAACAAATAAATAAAATGAGAATATATGCCTATTAATTTGAAATATGCCAAAAAAAATGCAGTCAACATTTTAAGAAGTTTTAACATTTTAAAATGAATTTTTTAAGCTGTCATATTCCATATTATTATAGCCTTAATTTTAGAGTAAATTATTTCTGAGTCCTAAGGTTGTTTTTTTTTATTGTGAGTCCTAAGGTTATTAGAGAACTTTAAATTAGACAACAACGGCCCCGTTTGTCCAGGAGTTTAAAATTGACCTGATTTAATTTTAACCAGGTATATCATATAACACATAAAATTTAATATTAAAAATTAAATTTATTTTACATCCTACACATACTATTAAAATAATAATTAATTTATATCACATCACTCATATATTTCAATATAATAACTAACTTTATATCACATCCCTCACATATCTCAATATAATAACTGACTTTATTTTAGATTATTTACAAATTTTAATAAAAAATATTTCTATCTAAATTTAATTTTAATTTTCTTAAATTTAACCATGCAAACAAACAGACCAAAATGTTAAAATCTTTCACATAAGTCATTAAAACTAATTAAGTACTTCAAATTACTGTATAAATTTATAATTTTTCACATAAGTCTCAAAGATTAATAGGCACTTTATAATGGTACCTCAAATTTTACTCCTCTTAGAAGAGAGGTGAGGAATTCATCCAAAAATAAGATATATTCGGCACTGTTGAAGTTTTTTTTAAAATTATAATTATTCACATGTAGCATAATATTTAAATAATTTTACTTCATTTCTTTCAAATTTTTAATATAGTTATTATTATTTTTTGCATCTAATATAATTATGTGATATGAGTCTAGGACTATAAAAAGCTACAATCTGACCATTTTATCAGAGAGATTAGAGGTAGGTTTAAGTAAAATTTAAGTGAGCCGGGCCCAACTTAAAATTAAAATTTTTAATTTTTAGTTAAATTTGATTTAAGCCTATTAATTTTTTTTTGATTTCAAGTCAATTTTTGAGTTGAATCGAGTTTAATTATAAGCTACATTTTAAAAACAAATATTCATTACTTATTTTAAATATATTAAAATATAATATTATAAATTTACTTTTAATTTTTATACACATGTTTCTAATATTATCTCTTTTATATAAAAAAATTATATATAATATATATGCATATATATAATGTCAATTATTTTTAAAAAAATCTAAATATGTATATTTATATGTATATCAAGCTAATTACGAGTTGAATCGATTTTATTTTGAGCTAACTTCAATACTACTGAAATATTTTTGTTTTAACTATAATTATTCACATGTAGCATATTATTTAAATAATTTTACTTCATTTCTTTCAAATTTTTAATGTATTTACTAATTTTTTTGATTAAGTGCGGCTTCGAGTCAATTTTAAATGAGTCGTGCTCAACTTAAAATTAAAATTTTTGGTTTCTACTTGAATTTTATTCAAGATTAATAAAATTCTTTCGATTTATTTTTGAGTTGAATCAAGTTTAATTATAAGCTATATTTTTTATAAAAATAGTCATTATTTATATTAAATATATAAAAATATAATATTATAAATTTACTTTTAATTTTTATACACATATTTCTAACATCACCTTTTTTACATAAAAAAATTGTATATAATCTATATATAAAAGTTCTCAATTATTCTTTAAAAAGTTCTAAATCTGGATGAATATTTTTATGCATATCAAGTTGATTATGAGTTAAATCGATTTCATTTCAAGTGAGTTTATTTTATGTTGGAAGAAACTTAAGTCAATTTTAAATTGAGCAAAATATAAGTGAGTGATAATTTTTACATAAAGGATTTTTAATATTAATTTTTATATAAAGTTGCCACTCCTATGTTGGTGTATACAATTTTAGGAAAAAAAATGTAAATACTTTGTTTAATTTACATTTTCGGATTTAATTTATTTACAATAAAAGTAATTATTTTTAAGTAATTTTTATAATCAAACTTAAAATAATATTAAATTTATTGAAATAAAATAAATAAAAATATTATATTTTAATAAATTAATTAAATGTTTTAATATTTAAATCAGTATTTGTAATATATACACATATATATTGTGAAATATAAAATGAGCACTACAAACTATAATCTACTAATATAATTTGTGAGGATCTTTTATTAATTAATTATAGTGAAACTCTTTACTTGAGGCTTCCAACAAAAAAATTATTAGCCACAATGTATCCCTGTATGAACTACAAATTAGATTACATAAACGAATCGAATTTTAAATGGGTCGAGTCAATGGTGATCCATATCCGATCCATTTATTTGTAAATGGATCGGGTCAATAAACGGGGCGGATTGACAGATAAAAAAAAATTCATTTGGGGTTTAATCAGATCGAAACTCTAATCGAATCGGGTCATGATCTGATTCATTGACAGACCTACCTTTGACACACACCCACATTAATTATCATATCCACAACAATCTTTAGCTAAGCTCTTTCTACATTCTTCTAACATTGAATCTCTTCTAGATCTACATTTTAGCTATGAATTACAATTTACTCAAAGTCAATAAATTTTCAACTACTTATCTTCATTGGGAAAGGCAACCAACGGTCACAAATCACAACTTATACATTATAGTGCTATATTTAACTCTATTATCCAAATTTAATAAAATATGTTAATAAATTTTCGACATTCCACGTTCATGATTTTGATTCTCATTGATTGTTAGGATGGTCGAGATCTAATGATAAAATCTCGAACAAATTATATGATACCCTCATACAGTTTACTTATGATTATAAGTTGGCTTATATTTTTTAAAATCTTTCATCATTAAATTGAAATTATTAGTACTTATCACTACTTTTAGGTTCATATTTTAAATTCTAAGAATTTAAATAAAAACACTTTAAAAATAGGATCAAAATGAAGAGTTTTGAAAATTAATAAATTATAAACCAAAGTACAATTATTACTAAAATAGAGGGGTCTTTCAATAATTTGCTCTAAAATGTCTAGTTATAATTTTTTTCAAGATTTTTTATTATTTTTAAGGATAAGTCCACACTTTGCTGGGAGCTCTCTTTTTCTAGATTTTAAAACACAGCCTAAACTGTCGAGTTTTAATATTTTCAAATCGATTTCGGTGAAAATTAATTCGAAAAAGCTACTGAGTCTCGATTCTAGTTGAAACTCAGTGGTTTCAGTCGAGTTTCAGCCAAAACTACCTAAACTTAATTGAAATTATCAAAACTTGGCCTAAATTAACTACCGAAATTTGGCAATAATTATCTTTAATAAATTTAATTTTAAATTTACAGAAGCTAAATAATTTATAGAAAAAATCAAATCCACCGATACTAAAATTATCGAAACTTTCGAAACTGCCAAAATCTATAATTTTATCGTGTAACTGAAACTAAAAATCGAGTTTTAAAACCTCACTCTTTATACACAATGATTTTTTTCAATTAAAATTTTCAAGTAAAACCATTGTCTTTCTCTTTTTTATTTTTTATTTTTATTTTCATATTAGTTATTTATTCAAGAGATCTAATTCACCGCTGCAGAATTGAAAAAAATAATTATTAAAGTGGCCTTCAATTAATTTTGTGTACGTACTTATCATAAAAAAATTATAATTATATAATTATATATAATTATATTATATATATATATATATATGCAAATTTAGGATAATCTATTGAAAAAAATCTAAATTTGTGCCGCAAAGACACGTGGCGCAGCTTCTCTTTTTTGAAAAATGACAATGCCATAAAATTACAATAAAGAAACTACAAACTAATAAGTATCACTCAAATAATAAAATATTTACAATATTAATTAAAATAAAATTTTAAAAAGTAAAATTAGATTCTCTGATGCTCTACGTGGAGCAGCTTCACTAGCGTGAAAAAAAACTCTTTGAACCCATTCAGGTTCAGCGGTTTACGATTCAACGGTCAGAAATCGGATTTGCATTAGTTGGACGGCTTGATGTTGATCTTCATAATTATTATTTTGTTTGACCAAAAACTATGACTTTGGACGACCAAATTTATTCATAAATTACCGCTTACCGGGGGCACCGACTGGCTCGCAAGAGCCTCCTTCGATAGTTACGCTGAAATATATTTTAAATATATTTTTTTATTAAATTATATACATGACCTATTTTTATTAAATTATATTTTTTTATTTATTATATACGATGACGACAACAACAACTAAACCTTAATCCCATGAGGTGGGATCGGCTACATAAATTATTTATTTTTATTATGCTCCATCAAATAGTAAATTCTTATTTAAATTTAAGTAACTAAGATCACTATTTATAGTTCCTTATCACGACTTTTTTGGTCTTCCTCTGCTTCTTTGTACATGAGCAAAATTCAATAATTTGCGTTTTCTAACTGGAGTTTTAATCGGCTTGCGATTTATATGTCTAAATCATCTAAGCCGATTTTCTCTAAATTTATCCTCAATTTGTGCAATCTTAAATTTCATTTAGATATACTCATTTCTCATTCTATCCTTTAGTGTATATCTACACATCTATCTTAGCATTTTTATTTTTAATTTTATCTGTATTTTTCTTTTTTTACAGATCTGCGTTCAACACCATATACTATCGCTAGTCTTACTATAGTTTTATAAAATTTACTGTCTGAATAAATTTTTTTTATCGCATAACACATAAAAAATATTTCTTCATTTTACTCATCCTACTTGAATCTTGCATTTTATTTTTAAATAACTTTTTATAGTGTGTTTGTTTGTAAGGTTAAATTTAAGAAGGTTAAAATTATATTTAAATAGAGATATTTTTTTATTAAAAATTGTGAATGATGTGAAATAAAGTTAGTTATTATGTTGGGATATGTGAGTGGTGTGATATAAAGTTAGTTATTATGTTGAAATATGCGAGGGATGTGATATAAGTTAGTTATTATTTTAGTAATATGTGTAGGATGTAAAATAAATTTAATTTTTAATATTAAATTTTATGTGTGATGTGATATGCCGGATTAAAATTAAACCAGATTAAATTTAAACTCGTAGACAAACAAGGCCTTAGTGTACTAAATCTTATAACAAAACATCTAAAACCTAAAGAAATAAAAGTCTCTATTATAAATCATACACAATATATAGGAATACAACAGTAATTTATTTTATATTTTTTTAAAAATATATTATCGTATAAGATATTTATTTTTATTAGATTTTGATGTGTCGTGCATAATAATTTCTATATTGATAAACTATAGATGCTCAAATACATCAAATTAATTATTTCACTCGACTAAACTTGAATATCTACTTAAATTTGACTTGATTAATTTATATTTGATGTGCAAAAACCAAACATAAAAGCAAAAACTTTAAGTTTAAGATGAATCTAACTCACGTAAATTGCACGAATCGATATGAACCCTACAACCTTGATAAAAGTCGCCAACTTTAGAAGAACCAACTTTTCGTCAACGCTGATTTCATTGATTAGATGACAGGCTGTGATTAGGCACTCGAACCCGTTAATCTCTCATTCAAAGGAGCTAACTTTTCGTCGACGCAAATTCATGTAACAAATTGGTGCTCGTGTTGGTGGTGCACTTACAAATCCTAGAAATTATTGCATAAAAGGTAAATAAAATTAGTTTTCTTACAAAAAACATAATATTTCATAACAAGCTGAAAAATAATAGTATTTTTTTTAGAAAATAAAACTAGTAGTACTAAAATACATAATGTTCATAATAAACTGAAAATATGTAATATTTAAGGAATATGTTATTGTGGTAAGTTGCTATTTTAAATATTTTTATCATATATCTAACATAGTTAAGGTAATCAAAATTTATTTATGTATGCAGCCGGTAGCATCCCTTTTAAAGAATATTATAAAAATTTTATAATCATCAAAATATTATTGAGAACTAATGCCCAAATATATATATAGAAAGGTGTTATCTTATTTTTTATTTTACTAAATTTCTTATACTATAAATTAAAGGGTATTTTATTGTTATGAAATAATAAGAATAGTCTTATTAGTAATATTTTTTCCAATCGAGTAAGTTCAAAGATGACGGGAGGCGAAAACATTTGGCCGTTTATAAAATTATTTTATTAGGATGAAAATTCATGATTTTATTTATGTAAAATTATTCATCTAAATTAATTCCTTCAAATATTAGTTATTTATTTTGTATGTAATCCAATGCATTTTCATGAAAATTGATATAATTCCTAATGGTATTTAATCATATGCGTGTGTTGTTGGATTAATTGCATCAAATTCTTGTTTATTACATTGATTAATTTGCTAGAAATATATTTATTTTCATCTCATTTTATACGTCTCCCCTAAAAACCATGAAAATAGATGTGAAGGAAATAAATTATTAATTGTTTGATTATTTGAAATCAATTAGAAATATTGTTTCATATAATTAATTCTGAAATAATGTATATTTATTAGATAATATGCAACATCTTTTTCAATTTAGATCTTCAAATCAATTGTGATTTTTTTCTAATCGTGCCATAATGTAAATTTGAAGTTTTGCCACAAAAAATTTAGAGAGAACCTCGATCTTGCTTTAAGTTTTACATAGGATCACAAAATTGGTCCTTAAATTCTTTCATCTCATCAACTTAATATAAAAATCACAATTACTTTTAATTTAAGGTTGATAAGATTGTGATTTATATGCATGTTTCGAATCTTAGTTAAACTTTGAGTCGAATCATAGTTATTTAATTACAAATATATGTGTGTTTCCTCAATTGTGAGACACATGGGAAAGGCAAGGGCATGGGCTTATATAAGAAAAAAGCGTACAAAGTTATTATTATATTTAATAAAACTAATTATTATTTAAGTAAGTGTACAGGCTTGCCAATGAAATAAATTATAATGTAAGATTTTCAGCATAATAATGGATTAAAATTAAATGTGATTTCTTTGTGTTTACACACTTATTTTTTAGCTCGAGCGTATAATATGATATTTGATATAATGATATTTAATAGATATGCCTCCGGATGATTCCTGCTCTGTTTGGTAACTAGCAAAAAAAAAATGAATTATTTAAGCCATGGCCAAAATCTTAAATTTATTTTTTAAAAAAAATTAAAAATTATTTTATATTTTATCCCACACAAATTTTAATATCAATTTATTTCACATCCAACATAATTTTTAATATATTTAACTCATTTTATTTCACATCATACATATTTTTCTAAATATTTTCATAAATTTTTTTCAAATTATCTTTTTTTCCTTCAACCAAATAGAGCTAAAATGTAAAAAGTAACTGAGATATAGTATAGAAAATTATGGGCCCAAAAGATAAAATGAAATAAATTAAAAAAAATTACTCTTTACTTAGATTGTATATCTTTTTAATTTATATGCTGATATTGTGCTTAATATACAAGCTATATTATATTTACTGTTCATATTATGTTATATTATTCTCTTGTCCTATGTGCATGCTCAATAAAAATTTATAATATACATATTACATTATTTATTATTCTTATTATATTATATTATCATGCTATTATCATTATTATTATGATTTAATATTTTATTTAAAAATTTTATTAGTGCACAATCTATGAATTTATTTTAAGAGACTCGTATTATTAATGTGACAAGTATTGAGATGCTTAATGATAGAAATGAGGAGAATGATAGTCAATAAAATAAATTATTTATTTATTTATTTCCTTAGAGTGACTTATTTGCCTATATATTTTATCAAAATTTTAGTAGTTCTTTTTTATTTATTTCTAGTCGCATATTTATTTCTATTATAAGTCGTAGTAATATGAACTATTGTGATAATATTTAATCTGTATACTTCCCTTTCACTGTTAATTCGTTTTCTTTTTTCTCTGGTTTAAATAATTTTCAGTGTGATGGTTAATATCATCATAGTTTATGTAATCAATTCCACTTAATGAGATAAAAAATTTAATTTATTATTATTATTATTTGTAAGCAGCCTGTGGCAATCCTTTTAAAGAATAAGTATAGATTATTTGTAATTAAATGTACTTAAATATATCTAACAATAATTCACAATTTATTGTAATTTTTTTTTTTTGCAAATTTATATGAATTATTCTAGAGCTTGTATGTATTTATATAAAGATAAAAAATGATTTTATATATTATAAAATAAAAAATGTCCTTCTAAAATAAAAAATATTATAAAAAAATTCACAGATATATATATATATTAATAAAATAAATAAAAAAATATATTTTGACACCGCTTGTGATGTACGTCTTGGGCGGCGCCCGAACCCATTCCGATTCTTTTCTTTAATTAAGGGGACCCACCGCACGTTCTCGCACGGTGACGTGGCACCAAAAGGGCAGATAACGGCCCGCGCCACGTGGTTTGCCGTTGACGTGCGAAGACGTTGGACAGCGACGTTGACCGTCAAGCAGCATTCCCGTCGTTTTTTGTGAACTCTTTGCGAATTTTTATTCAATTTTTAAATCTATTTAAAACGTATATACTGCAGAACAAATTTACCGTCAATGAGAATACAGAAATTTTAATTAATTAGTTGAAGAATATAAATAAAAAATAATTATTTATTTTTATTTAAAATAATAACTTATATTACACAAAATATTTTATATATTTTAAAATCATCTAAAAATTAATCTCATATATATTTTAATAACATATTTAATAATAATTAAAAATTAAAGTATCAAATATCTAAGATATTTAAATTTTAATGATATATATGTAATTATCTCATTTTATTTATTTTTTATAAATTATTATTATTATTGTGTAATCTAGTAAATGAATTAACATATTTTGTGCTCACAATTATATTATGTAATTTAAATGTCATAATATTTACATATATATTTTTAGTAATAATTTTAAATTTTTTTAAAAAAGTTATTTATATTAATAAATTAAATAATTATTTTTGTGATATAATATAACAAAACACAAATATAATGTGAAACTAAATACCCTTTTACATTATTGCCACTAACGTGAAGTAAATTTGAAGAAAATCCAACTCATTTATAATTATATAATTAAAGTGAGTTATAAATGAGTGCAATGTGTCATAAGTCATGTCAACCTAATATTTTTCTATTATATAAGATATTGTTTTGCACTTACTTTATTGTCAAATTATAAGATGCAGGTTTATTTATTTATTTATTATAAGTTATATTTTTTAAATTTAAATTTATAGAGAAAAGAGCATGAGATATAAGAAATTAAATTAAAATTTTTCAATAAAAAATTTATAAAAACAACAAAATAGAGAGATACAATGATCGTTTAAAATTTATAAATTATTTAAATAAGTTAAAAATAATAAAATTTTATATTTTTTATTAAAAATTATCAACAAAAAAGACTAAATTTCAAAAAAATTAATTAAAATTACAGCACTTTTATAATCTTAAGATTAAAATCAAGATTTTTTTAGACTCATTTGCAATAATGTTCAGACCATGGAAATTGATGCAATTTACTCTTAAAAAATTGAAACATTTTTATTAAAAAATTTAAAATTATAGAAAAAAATTATAAGAATAATTATATACATGGCACAAAAAAGTTTTAAATATTATTTTTCCCTCAGCGGCCTGTATTTAAATAAAAATATAATATTTTAAAATTTGTGACACATGTATGCAAATGCCTGAAAAATAAAACATCCCTTCGTTCTCGACTGGAACTCGGTAATGCCAGTGCGCCGCGGTACAGCCGACCGCCGTCCGAATTTACCGGAGGGGCAGCACCGTAAAAACCTACCTCGCATGTGATGGTCTCGTCACGCGCGAGAGCGAGCGATGATATGGGAGGCTGCTGCGTCGCGTGGGAAGAATTATGGTGACCCGAAAACAGGACCCGCCTCCTCATTCTCATGCTCTAATCCTTACCAGAGATTCGCCCCCAAAATCGCACCCACCACAACTCGACCTGAGGGACCCGCACGTCAAATATTCAAACTGGCGGGAGTGATCTTCGCACGTGACCGCCGACACCACTCGCACTGATGCAGCCGAACGTCTTTCCGCAGTTCCCTCGACGGTGAAAATTTTCAATAAATCATTAATTTCGTATTTAAAAATTTTAATTTCATTTATTTATATTAATTTGAACATTTATAACCCATAGAAAAAATAAAATATATTCAATGGTATTTAAGTGGAATGTTTGCAAATCGGAGAATATACAACTAAAATATATTATAAAATATGATACAGAACAATTAAAAAATATTATCTTACAAACTAATATTTAGATTATCTAAAGCAATGGCTAAAAATAAAAAAGATGGCTGCTAATTTTTTTATTAATTAAGTTTTGTTCAAAAAATATTGTGCACAAAAGAATGAAATAGAAGTAAAATGAAAATAAGTAAAATCATCAAAACTATATTGATATTTACATTGAAAAAATTACTTATTTATAGTATTAATTTTTCAGTCTTTTGCTTTAAATGTTTTTAATTGTTTGACTTTTATTAGTGTTTAATTTTTTAATGGAAGTTAACTTGTAGGAGAATTAGTATGTATTTATTTTATTTTTTATGGTCTAATTATATAAAATAATATTAATATCTAATTATTAAATTGTATGTAATATAATGATAAATTTTTATTAAACGGTATATTTTGAAGTCATATAATAAGTTAAAAAAACTAAAATCTGATATATATATATATATATATATATATATATATATATATATTATGAATGTGAAAAAGGAAAATTAGTTAACCGCAGTAGTTTTATTAGTGTTGTTAGTTAAGGTGGGGCCAAGTAGAACGTTCTATAAATGGGAGAGGTTTTATCTTCTCCCTCCCACTCAAACCCTCGAACAGAACGGTAGTGCGCATTCTCTCTCTCTCTCTCTCTCTCTCTCTCTCTCTCTCTCCTTTCGGCTCCCATTTGTCGTTCCTTTCTCTCTCTCTATCTGACTTTTTATCTTCTCTCATACCCACCGAGAGAAAGGGGGGGAGGGGGAAGTGGCTGGAAGTTTCCGCAATGGCGAAGGGTTTGATGTGGTTGCCGCTGCTTGCCCTAGGTCTTCTCGTGCTTCTCGGAGGAGGCGGGAGGATCTCCACCGGCAGGTGCATTGTCTCTCTCGCCATCTCTTTGTCCTGGTTCAATCGGCAATGTGGGTTTTGTTTTGCTGTGGGGGAGGTAGGATGGTTGCAAGAGGGTTTTTGCAGTTCTCTTTCTTCTTGAATGCCCAAACAGTGCAGAGTGTGGTATGATAGTCAGGGGATTCTTATTCTGTTTGAGGAATTTAGTGGAATTGAAAGATTTCTGTTTATTAGAATGAATCAATTGGGGTGTTCTACTCTGATTGTCCGAGATTTCAGAAGTTTTTTGGTGCTTTCATAGATCCATTCATCTTTTCTTTGGAGCATAAAGAGGAAAGTGGAGTTCATCTGTCACATATTGAACTAATTGAGGTGTTACTTTTCAGGGCCATTGGAGCGGCGAGACGGTTCTTAGGCGGAGCGGTGGACGCCACCGGCGGAAAATTTTCTCCGGCACTCAGGTCAGTCACATTACTACTTTACCACTTTAAACCATCACTTGTAGATCTTTTTTTTTTTTTTTTCAATCTTCGTCACAGGCGGCGCACGGCGACTCAGATCTCGGCAAGCCATTCCCATTTTTGTTCGTTTTGGTAGTTTCTACTGTCGTAGTCTCCTCCTTGAATCTTCTCTGTTGCGCTTAATTTCTTGAGATTTTTTTTTTGCTTCTCCGTTACTTTCGCTTTCCACGATGAAAAGAGAATTAAATAGCCGACCAGATTATTTCAATATGGTTCAAATCATCCCGCCATTTCCTCTGTTTTTTTTTTCTTTTCCCATATGAATCCCCCTCACTGGTCCCCTAGTCAATTCCTTTTAGAACAGTGATGCGGAAAAAGAACCCAACTCTCTCTGGCTATCAGACAACCTCGAAGCCAACACCCTTCAGCGAAGAGGCCTGCAATTTTTTTTGTTTATGGATGTATTTTCTTCTAATAAGATCTTCTTCCTTTTTTCCCGCAGCTCAGAACATGGGGCGGTGGACGGCGCTGTTGACGACCCGGAGTTGGTCGCCGCTGAGGTTCACATGTAATGATCTTCATACATTATGCAGATTTGATAGCTTTCTTCGATTACCCATTGAAGTTTTTGACGATTACTAGCTCTAACTCCAAATTTATGCAATTTTGATGTACATTGTGATCGGCGTTTTGAGACTTTGTCGTACTGGGCTTAGAAAACAGAGCATCCTCTGTTCCTACTTTCCTGTGGAGGAGCTGATCTCATTTAATTGTCCCTGTCACCGTACCCTAACTCATTCTTGCTGCATCCCCGACTAAACTGTCGCGTTCTTCTTCATTAATGGCCTGCGGCGGTAGTTGCTCTTTCCTTTCTTCTCTTTCCATCTCCTCTGTCTACCTTCTATTCTTGTCCTTCCCGTCCTCCCACTTCTTGCTTCCGATCAGAATTCACCTATTCACATGAAACACAAACCCACTCACACTTCCCATTTATTACGTCCATCATCGAAGATATTTCCTCCCATTTACTTCGTCCCAACCGCTGCGTTGTTCTTTTCCTTGCAATTAATGGTGGCTCACGTTGTGCTCATCTCTCACAGTAATGAACATGGTCTTCTTAAAGTACCTAATTTTCATCCATGGAGACACTTCTACAACTATAGCTTAGTTTGGCTTATTTGGTATCAGGGCAATCAACGCCAGCACGGCCAGGCGGAACCTTGGGTTTCTTTCCTGTGGCACCGGGAATCCCATCGACGACTGCTGGCGCTGCGATCAGGACTGGCAGAGCAACCGCAAGCACCTCGCGGACTGCGGCATGGGCTTCGGCCGGAACGCCATTGGCGGTCGGGACGGCCGCTACTACGTCGTTACAGACCCCACTGACGACGACGCGGTGAACCCCCTCCCGGGGACTCTCCGGCACGCCGTGATCCAGGTCGAACCCCTCTGGATTGTGTTCAAGCGCGACATGGTGATCACCCTGAAGCAGGAGCTCATCATGAACAGCTTCAAAACCATCGACGGCCGCGGCGCCAATGTTCACATCGCCAACGGTGCCTGCATCACCATCCAGTTCGTCACCAACATCATAATCCACGGACTACACATCCACGACTGTAAGCCCACCGGCAACGCCATGGTGCGGAGTTCCCCGTCGCATTATGGGTGGAGGACGATGGCCGACGGCGATGGTGTCTCCATCTTTGCATCCAGCCACATTTGGGTTGACCACTGCTCTCTCTCCAACTGCGCCGACGGTCTCGTCGACGCCGTGATGGGATCGACGGCGATCACCGTCTCCAACAATTACTTAACCCACCACAACGAGGTAAGTTTTATAGCATTTTCTTCCTCGATGGAGAAGTGCGACGAATGATTTCATTCGGATGCAGGTGATGCTCTTGGGCCACAGCGATTCTTACGTGAGGGACAAGGCGATGCAGGTGACCATCGCCTTTAATCATTTTGGAGAAGGTCTTATTCAGCGAATGCCAAGGTATATATCATCAAATTCTAGCTTCCGCTGATTCTTCCCAATCGAGCAAGCCGGATCTCACCAAGCTGACATTTTCTTCGATCCAACCCAGGTGCCGGCATGGCTACTTCCATGTCGTCAACAACGACTACACTCACTGGGAGATGTACGCCATTGGTGGTAGCGCAGAGCCCACGATCAACAGCCAGGGCAATAGGTATCTTGCTCCGATGAACCCCTTCGCCAAAGAGGTAAAATCCACAATCCGCAATACAGGGGAAATACTCGAACTTTGCAGATCCATTGAAGAAAAGGAGCTTCTTGTGACAGGTGACAAAGAGGGTCGATACGGATGATGGCGTTTGGAAGAGCTGGAACTGGAGGTCGGAAGGGGACCTTCTGCTCAATGGCGCTTACTTCACTCCCTCTGGCGCAGGGGCTTCAGCGAGCTACTCGAGGGCCTCCAGCCTCAGCGCCAAGTCCTCTTCCATGGTGGCCTCCATGACTTCCGGCGCCGGCGCCCTTTCCTGCCGGCGGGGATCTCTGTGCTAATAGTGCTCGGCGTTCTCCATAAAGAACTCAAAAAGGACTGCCTTTGTTAGTTAACTATTGATAGAAAAGTTTTTTTTTTCCTTTTCCAGAATTATCTTCATCAAAACTGTCAACCTCCCCCTGCTTCTGTTGTAACTGCAGACTACGAAGCAGGAGTGGAAGGGTTGCTGATTGAATCCCCATGCTTCTCTTTTTAAACATCAGCCTTGTTATCCCTTTGATGTCATTTCTTTCAAGCTTCAAAAGTATATAGTGAAATACTTATGGCTTGAAGATCTCTGTTCACTCTTTGTTGTATTGGCTTTACTTGATAGTATATATGCCTGTTTCTCCTGGTCAATGAATTGTGAAGAAAGAATTCTTAAATTTCTACTTTTGATAGTTTAAATGGTTCGGAGTTGATTGTTGCTACATGAAAGTCAACTTAGATTATACCCTTCTTTGATCGCTCTTTATGGTGGGATGCATTCTTATGAGGATAAAGAGAAAATTGAAGAAAGCTTCATCGATGATTTCATCTTTTAGCTTGTAGCATCGATAGTTAGGTTTGCAAAGGAATATTAGAAATATCAACCAAGTTTAAGGTTCATGCTGAGATTTGGCAACTTTGAAAGGAATCATCGAGTGTCGTCAGTTCTATGTAGAAGAAAATCCTAATAAATGAAAACTTGAATGTTCATATCGGGGTTAGATAAGATGCATATGAAGTCCTTTAAAAAGTAATTTTCGAGGACTACCATCATAAAGATCTTCTCAAACATCGATCTTTTGGTTGAGCCTCTTATTTTGTTACTTTCATCGAAGAAAGCTTGGCATAACCCTTAAGGTGAAACCTAGATTTTTGTGATAAGTTTGAGGAGTTCCAATTATCAATAAAAAGGGTGACATCTATGAAGCATGGATACTTCAAGAACCACGCCGTGTCCGTGTCGGACATACGGACACACGGACACTCGGGGATACGCGAGGATACGCGAGGACACCGTATCGGACACGCCACGTGGCGTGTCCTAATAAAATAATATTAAAAAACTTTAAGAACATTTTTTGGACACGTTAAGACACTTCTGAAATACAGGACACATTTAGGATACATAAGATAGAATTAGATATATTTAATATTAATGTTAAATTTATTTATTAATATTATATATTTTTAATAAAATTTATGAATATATTTGTCTCATTTTTTTATTATCGTTAAAATTTTATTTAATAAAACTAAAAAATCTATCCTTATTATTGTTAAAATTTTGCCTAATATAAGTTAAAAATTTTACCTAATATAAGTCAAAATTTTAAGTTAACCAAGTTAAATCAAATTTATTCCTCTTTTGTTGCCCTTAAGCCTTACGAAAATGAACCAATCACAAAAAG